>JAQHUG010000112.1:5342214-5355693 GCA_028555095.1 Dicrostonyx torquatus
TGGGCCAATCAGTGTATAACCTAATGTAGACTCTGTGTGTGACTTTCTTTGGGGCTTGCCGGCTGTGGGGTACTGGGCGGGACAGTAACCCCAACAAGCAGGCCCTTCATGTTACAGTAGCATTAATCAAAAATAGGATATTAGTTAATTCGAAACAAAATATGAACAGGGCAGATGCTCCAGAGGAAAGCAACACCAAGGGGTGTTTGGGACCAGAAGGGAAGTGGGCAGATCAAATGCTCTGGCATAAAAAAATGGGCAGAAACTGGAGGCTGGTGTGAAGGAAGGGAACAAAGTGGTGGGTGCCCTTAAAGGAAAACAGCTTAGTTAAGGTGACAATTTGTTTAAACTTACAATTTGATTATGGCTTTGTATGGTGTGTATAATGACACTTTGGTTGTTGTTTTGAGACAGGGTTTCTCTTTGTAGTCCTGGAACTCACTGTGTAGACCAGGCTGGCTCTGAACTCACAGAAATCCTCTTGCCTCTGTCTCCGGAAGTCTGGGAATAAAGGCATGTTGCAACCACGCCCAGCTGGTGATACTATTGATGTCATAGGGGTAATTTTTGTTTCCTGGAGTATATATATCTTCTTTATGCATGTGGCATACTTTTATTAGTCACTTCTTGTTTTTAAAAAAGATTTTATTTAAATTTATGTGCATTGGTATTTTGTCTGCATTCATGTCTGCATGAGGGTGTTGGGCTCCCTGGAACTAGAGTTACAGACGGTTGTGAGCTGCCATGTGGGTGCTGGGAATTGAACTGGGGTCTTCTGGAAGAGAGGCCAGTGCTCTTAACCACTAAGCCATCTCTCCAGCCCCAGTCACTTCTTATTTTGCTTTTTATTTATTTTATCTAAAACAGATGTATCCCATTTTTAGGACAAGAAAAACAAAAATACAAAATAAGTCATAAGAAATGCTCTCCTGTATGATCTCAAGCCATGTTGAATGTACACAAAACGCTCACAAACACATAGGAAAGGCTTCAACACGTCTTCTGTAAGTTCTGCCGCAGAGAAAGCAATGTTAACAAACATACAACTTTCTTCTGCACCAGCTTTCAGAGAATTACTGAGTTACATGTTCTTACGTCACTCATACATATGCTCATTGACTTTGAATGAGATCGCTGCCAAATACAGACACTGTTTCCCTTAACTTTATTTCACAGTAAGCCAATGTCTGTTATGCAGCCATCAGAAGCTTCGCAGTAAATTACACAGGGCTGTAGTCCAGTTTGGATTCTAGGTTCTTAGAATCAGCCACTGTTCTGACTGCTTTCGTGAAGTCTTCCTGAATGACAACGTTACAATGGGCTCGAACTGCAAATATACCTGCTTTGGTCCAAACATCCCTCAGGTCTGCTTCCCTAAAGCCATCTGAAAGTGTTTCAGTCACTTCATAATCCATTTCCCCATGCCTGTAATAGGGCCTGTGTGGAGTTTCAATATGTCTAATTGTTCTTGTTCGTTTGGTAAATCAATACGTAATTTTCTAATATTCCTGGATACAGCAAAGCTGGATCCGTGTATCTGGTCAGTTTGGAGTCATGATCATTTTAACTCTGTGTAGGATATCAAATCCATCCTTTTGGTTTAGTAACTCCATCAACGTTCTCTGAATTTCGCTGTCAGCTGATGTACCGTCCGAAAACCGATGGCCACCAATGGCATCTATTTCATCCATTAAGAAAATGCATGGCTGGTGGTCCCTGGCATAATTAAACATTTCTCTAATCCAACAAGCACTTTCAACAAGGTACTTGTCTATAATCGAAATAGATACAACCTTTAGGAACTTGCAGTTGAGCTGGCTGGCAACCACTCATGCCAAGAGTGCTTTCCCAGTGCCTGGTGGTGGACCATACGGCAAACAGTCTTTTGGAGTATTATTCCTACATACTTGGATAATTCTGGGTGTGTAAGAGGCGATTCTATTACCTCTCCTAATTGTTAGGGTCCGAGAGAAGCCCCCAAAGAAGACCAACAGTCACGTATGCAATAAAAGAGCACTTTACTAATTCCAATGTTGGGGTGGCACCTGGTGGCCCCCAAAGAAGGTCACAAGCTCCTTTTAAGCGAGTTAGGGGAATTCCAGAGAGGAGGGATTAACCTGGGGTTGACTGGTGGAGGAAAGATTAGTGTGGGGGCTGACTGGCGGAAGGTCCTAGTGGTTAGGGACCTTCCAGCAGCAGGGAAGGGAAAGCTATCTTTAGCCTGCAGAAGTCTGGGGGCATCTGCTGAGCTAGCAGAAGGGTTTGTGAGGGTGCTTGCTTATACTCGCCTATAAGTTGTGGTTTTCATGAGACCTGCTTGCTCAGCTTTGACCCATTCTAGTGAAGTCAAACTAAGCACTGGTCTCTGCTGCCCCCCACCGCACACCAGCCTTTTCACTAATTCCCAATTCTGTTCTGGCAGCTCTTCAATCTCAGAATAAGAAACATTTCCAGGATCCTCATGAGACCATGTTGTGAACTAGATCTCTCTGGGCAAATACCTCATGATGGGTAGTGTAGTCACATCCAAAACAACCCTTGTTCCTGGCTTCAGCTTACTTCTATCAAGCTGTCGATGACAATCTATGACACACGTTGGTCCATTCGTTGCTGTAACAATGAGTTGTTCTTCCGTTGACTGTTGAAGCACTTCACCCACGATCTGCTCAACACTTTTTAGTGTCTTCGGATCTTTTTCAGCCATTTCACACCGCGTTGTAAGTTCTAAACTTTCCCTTAGTTCCTTAAGGTGGCAGTCACTCTCCTAGCCCCTTCTTGCAGTAGTGCTGAAGTACCTTATATTAGGGTCCTCCATGAGAAGAAGCCATTGCTCATCTTGCTTTTTTATTTTTGGAACAGGGTCTCCCACTGAACCTGGAGCTCATGCTTTTGGCCAAGCTGGGTGGCCATTTTTTGTACTAGGGTTACAGACATGTGTGACCACGCCCAGATTTTGCATGAGGGAGGTGGATGCAAACCTAGGTGCTCATGTTTGTGTACCAGGTACTTTCCCCACAGATCCATCTCCCCAGCCCCTTCTCTCATACATCTTTAAACACTTTTGCCCACCTTTCAGAAATTTTCAAGTGTTTTAATTATATTAATTTCTGAGTGTGGAGCATTGTTTTGTTTTGTTTTTTTAATTTTTAGACTTTATGTGTTTTGTCTGCAAGTGTGTCCATGTACTGTGTGCAGGTCTGGTGACCAAGGAGGCCAGAAGAGGGCAGCAGATTTCTGGGATTGGAGTTAAAGTCAGTTGTGAGCTTCCAGGCAGTTGTTGGGAATCAAACCCAGGTCCTCTAGAAGGTCAGCCAGTGCTCTTAACTACTGAGCCATCTCTCCAACCCCTTCCAAGTCAGTTTATACCCTCATTACCAACCTGTGATGCTTATAATAGCAAAACTGTAAAAGCAAACTAAACTGCCCACAATGAAAGCTCTCAAAATTCAATTACAATGGATATAAATGATTTAATTAAAGGATCCTGCTTTTTTTAAACTACAGAGAACATATCAAAAAGATATTTACTGATTTTGTTTCTTTTCTGACTAGATGATTTATGAGGATTTTTAAAAAACTTTTTAACCTTCTATATCTTCTAATTTCCTATTTTATGCATGCATTACTTTCATAGCAAAAATGATGAAAAGGATAATCATTTTTAGAGATGCAGAGTTCTCTGGAATTCAATTAAACTTCTCATCTATCAGTTAATGCTTCTTTTGCTTGTTTAAGAATATTTTCAACAATCTTTAATTACATTAATTGGTTGAAATTTAATCTTCTCAAGTAAGATTTTGTTTTCTGTCCTAGTTTCATTTTTTTTTCATTTCTGGGTAGGAAGCTGGCAGCCAAAAGATCCTAGGAGATTACCCTACCAACTACCCCTGCCCAGGACGGATGCACAGCTGAGGGTGTGGCTCAGTGGCAGCGTATCTGCTTAGTAGGAGTCAGTCTCTGGACCTCATCTGCAACACGATGTAACCCAAAGTAATTTCTGTGCATGCTTGATAGCTTTCATGTGACTGAGAAGCCAATGATAATGGCACTGGGACCTATCTCTTCTGCATGTATTGGCTTTTTGGGAACTTATTCTATATGGATGTACATCTTCTTAGACTGAGATGGAGGGGGGAGGGCCTTGGGCTTCCCACAGGGCAGGGTATCCTGCCCCATCTTAAGGAAAGCAGGGGAAGGGCGGTGGGGTAGTGGGGGAGCGGGAGGGCCGGGAACAAGGGGAGTAAATGTAAATTTTTCTTTTAACAATAAAAATAAAATAAAATGTATTCTTCTCTCACATATTATATCCCTACCTCAGTTTCCCCTCCCTCCTCTTTCCCCAGTCCCTCCCTCCGACCTTCCCATTCTCCCAGATCCACTCCTCCATTTCCCTTCAGAAAAGATCAGGCCTTCCAGGGATATCAACCAAACATGCCATAACAAGTTACAGTAAGACTAGACATCTGCTTTTGGAACCCTATTCCTCCTACCGGTTTGCCAAAAGCAGGCAAAAGAGTCAGAGATACCCCACTTCTACTGTTAGGAGTCCCACAAGATCAAGCCACAGAACCATAACATATATTCAGAGGACCTAACTCAGACCCATACAGACTCCTGATTGTCACTTCAGTCTCTGCGAGTCCCTATGAGTCCTGCTTAGCTGATTCTGTAGGCTGTGTTCTTGTGATGTCCTCTACCCCTCTGGCTCCTACAATCCTTCCTCCCCCTTTTCTGCAGAATTCCCCAAGCTCCACCTAATGTTCAGCTGTGGGTCTTTGCATCTGCTCTTATCGGTTAGGGTCCGGTCTACTCATATAGAAGAATAGCATTAGAAATCTTTTCACTGATGACTTCTTCTTCTTGTTCTTCTTGTTCTTGTTCTTCTTCCTCTTCCTCTTCTCCTCCTCCTCCTTCTCCTCGTCCTCTTCTCCTCCTCCTCCTTCTCCTCGTCTTCTTCTCCTCCTCCTCCTTCTCCTCTTTCTCCTTTTTTTTTTTTCGCCAATCATGTCTGTTTTTATCCTGGGTCTCTGACTATCCAACCTCCTTCCTAATCCTGGCTATTAAGGCAGTGTTAGGCTTGGCCTCCTGTGGCTATTTTTAATTTCAAGTTTGTGCATGCATACATCTAAAGTGGTGAGATAAACGTCCTTATCCTTTCAATCCTGAGATCCCCACCCCTCAAGCAGTGAAGCAAACACTTGATCTTGGTAATAACGTCTGCTTGGAGGACTGCCATCCTTCCCACTAAGTCCTTTAGTACATACCCAATGTACCAATGTACGTGAGCAGAAACAAGTCTTTGATGGGAAGTACAGCTCTGAGTGGTGGCCTTCATGTGGTCCTCAGTGCGTGTGATCAGGTCATCAAAGCCATGTAAACCAAGGAGGGGCACGATCGGGAAATGAGTGTATCTGTGATCTGAGGGTTTCAAGGGATTAGTAACCCTTTCGAGCCACACTCTTTGCATTCTCTGAAGCAGAAATGATGCAAGGTGGCACGGCTCAGCACAGATGTTAAGACATGGCTAGGATGGTAGAAGAGGATTGCAGCTAGAAATCTTAGCATTGGACACAGCATTTACTCCTAAGCATACAGGAATTATGTCCACTTTTCATGATGGAAAAGTGAGGCTCACAGAAGTTAGAGAATATCCTGAGACTATACAACCGGTGGGTTACTGAGCTGTAATGAGAACTGAGGTCTGCCTGACAGAAGTTGGTGTGGGTTTTTTGTACATTCAGCTGCCTTATGGGAAGACAATTTAATGAGGGTCACATCAGTGATGCTCTCTGCCAGGCATACTTCTGACTTTGAATGGTTTAGTTTCCAGCTTAGAGTTCACTGAAAGGCTCCCCTTGTCCCCATTCTAACAAGTAATGGCACGTATCAAGCCCTCTGTGTGCACCAAGCACTGGAAGAACTCAGTTACGTATTTATTCTAATGTATTCCTCCTAAGGTCTGTATGCTAGTTGTTACATACCCATTTGCAAATGAAGAAATGACAGTTTCAGGAAGTCTCTGCCTAAATCAAATATTCATTCAAATCCATAGGTTCTAGATTTGGTTCCTTTCTCCACCAAAGAAAAATAGCAATACTCGTAAGCTTTTTGTTACTGTCGACAAATACCTGAGATAATAAGCTTATGCAAATAAAAGGTTTGGTTTGGATTACAGTGTTGAAGGTCTTAGTTCACGGTTGGTTGGCTCTGGTGCCATAGAGCTGTGCTAATACAGTCACATATTGGTGAGTGGTTGGCAGAGGAGCTCTATCCACTTCCTGGCAGAGCGGGTGGGTAGTTAAGGTTGGATGTCTTCCTCTCTTACTCTGCACCTTTTTTTTTCTTTTTTGAGACAGGATCTCTCATTGACCTGGAACCACAAACTCAGCTAGACAGACTGGCCCACGAGCTCCTCCTGGCACGGGTGTGATGGGTGGATACCACCACCCTAGGCTTTTCATGTGGGTCTAGGGATTTGAATCAGGGCCTTCTTCTTGTGTAGTAAGCAGTGTACCCACTGAGTCATTTAGCTCTATTTATCGTTATTACTAACGACGTTCTAGTATGACTCTAAAACATTGATATGGGGGCCAGGTAGAGGAGATGGCTCAGAAGATTCAGCACTTGCCATAGAAGCCTGATGACCAAAGTTCAATCCTCAGCACAGATGTGAAAGCCACTGGGTGTGGTGGCCTGCCTATACTCCTAGCACTCAGGAAGAGACAGGATCCTCTGGGACAAGCCAGCTAGCCTGACTAATCAAAAACTCCAGGTTCAGTGAATGGCACTGCCTTAATAGAAAAAGTGGCGTAAAGTCAAGCAATACGTTCACTGTAGACCTCTGGCATTCACATGCGTGCACACACGCCACCTCACATACAACCACACATCCTCACACGCACATACACCACACACACAAGCAATGAAAAGAATGATTTCTTAGATCTTTTTATTGAATTCCATTTTAGAATTAAGAAGTCCAATTTCTTAGAAACTCAATATAGACTAGAACTGTAATTCAGAAATTAAGAACTTGGTTTGGCTTTGACTGTCATATCCAAAGCGTTGCAACTATCTAGGTTTTGATTGTTGTTTATTTGTGGTTTTCTGCGGGGTTGGTGTGATTTCTTTTCTTTTTCTTTTCCTTTTGAGACGGTGTCTCTCTGTGTAGTCCTGACTGTTCTGGAACTCACAGAGACCCACCTGCCTCTGCCTCGAGAGTGCTGGGTGTCACCACCATGCCCAGATAATTGTCTGTGCTATTTGAAATCATAGCCCGAATGAACCTTTTCTCCCTGTAAGCTCAGGCGTTTGTCACAGTGACAGGAAAATGAACTGAAGCCGTCTTCATCCCACACTCACCCGTAGGCAAGTGAGGGGCCCTTCACACCCACTGCAGAGGAGGAAAGGACTTAATTTCTTTGAGAGAAGCAAACCTATTATATGGATGCATGCTAGAAATAGAAGTCCTTGCAGATGCACCCGAGGTGACCTTGAAGGACAGTGGTGAAAGTCCTTCTCATGGGCCGATGGATGGAAGCGGTTCTTTGTGTGGACAGGAGACATGGCCCGAGGGTACAATAGACTCATCAATGCAGGTGATTTGACTGATTGTTGGGGATATGGAAGGGAAGGTATTGAAAGGTTGGGGATGAAGAGATCTCGTGGACATGAAGCATGAACACCATTGTGGCTCACGTCTTTGATTCCAGAAAGCTTCCACCACAAAAGAGGAACTTAATGATTCAACAGACAATGCCATGATGAGACGACATTAGTCAGCCATGGTCGTGGATCACCAAAGTGATGGCACGCCGTCACTGAGTGAAATGACCAGCACAGCAGACATGGAGGCTCTCCAGGAGCCCAGCACAAACTAATACCTAAGCTGATCATATCTCGTCCTGCACTGCCTAGCAGTTCCTGGCTAAAGGAAACTAGAATAGTTTGCCAAAGTGTGTCTTTAAAATTCCAACTCAGAAGTGATGCTATGTAGTGTCTTCTGTGTGCTGCAGTGCCAGGGTCACAGGGGCATGGCCACCCAAACCCGATGTGTTTGAGAGGATAGACAGAGAACTTTGGGATCTGCCTGTGAGTTTCAATCTTGCTTTAGCCAGCTATTCTTTGATCTACCTCATTTCTCCCTTTTGAAATAAATTGGTTTTATTTTCCTGTGTCATTGCATATTGGAAGCATGACACTTTAAAACATTGCATTTATTTATTTATTTAGTTATCATGTGGTATGTGTGAGGGTGTGTGGTATGTGTGAGAGTGTGTGGTATGTGTGTGACTGTGTGTGTGCATGTGCACATGTGTGCATAGGCCACAGATCAGAATCAGATATCTTCCTCAATTACTTTTTATCTTTTCATTGACACAGAGTCTCTCATTGAATCTGACGCTCTCTGAGTTAGCTAGCCTGGCTATCCAATGGCCTCTAGGGATCCTCCTCCTGTCTCAGCTTCCTCAACACTGGGATTACTGAGACACAATACTGCTCTTAGCTTTTTCCATGAATTCTGGGAGGCCAAACTCAGGTCTCCATGCTTGTGCAAACACTACCAACTGAGCCAAAACCCTAACCCCATTAACAAAGACTTTTTAAATGCCAAATGTAGAGGTGTTTGAAACTGAATAGAAGAAAGGTGAGGAGTCTTTTCTTTGCTCTGTCTTGGTAGTAAGGTACGGGTCTTTAAATTGCCCTTTTCTCTATGAAAATGGTCTATGCAAATGGGTATGAGGGCACACAAAGGGCTCTGTGGGCTGCACGAGCCCCAAAGAGGTCAAATGGGTGATTGAAGTGGGTATGTATAGCACACTGAGACACCAAAGCTTACATCACATATATCTTCAGGGACGGTCACCAGCTGTAATTTTACTTCTTTTTTTTTTTCTCAAAAGAATCACTATTTGAAGATAATTTAGAATGAACATACCAACATAGATTGAACATAACTTCATCTTAATTTATGAAACTGGCAAATGCTGGGACCTTTGTGACTAACTTGCCAGATTTATCAGTACTGGTAAAGACCCATCAGCTGTTCTGGATAGACCCTCTCATCACGAGCTAGTGCCCTAAGATTCTGCCCACCTTTGGGCTCCTGATTGACAAGAGAACAAGAAACAGGAGGGGGTGTTAGAAGAGGATTCTTTGGCACCTAGGGGGATAAGGCAAGTTATCCTTAACTTATCCTCAAGTTGTCTTACACTGACCATTAGACTTTTTTTTTTTTTTTTTTTTTTGGTTTTTCGAGACAGGGTTTCTCTGTGGCTTTGGAGCCTGCACCGGAACTAGCTCTTGTAGACCCAGCTGGTCTCGAACTCAGAGATCCGCCTGCCTCTGCCTCCTGAGTGCTGGGATTAAAGGCGTGCGCCACCACCGCCCGGCTCTGATTATTAGACTTTTATGGAGTTCCCTTTATTTTCGTGATCTGTGTGGCCCCCAGCCCACAAGAACAAAGGGGCAGAAGGGATGGCAGAGATTCCTGGACAGCCCATGAACACGACAGAGATAGCACTCTGGGAGATCACTTTGGTGAATAAGTTCAACTTTATTCCATGGTATAGGGAATATATAGGATTGGGAAACCTGGGGACAAACCCTCACTTGCATTAAGTGGCACACTCCTACCATAGGGCTTTATACGTGGCAGGGGTCCTAGAGAAAAGCTCCTAGCACAAGTGTTAGTTACTGTATGTGCAGCAGGGGAGGCTTCAAGCAGGAAACCGCCAAGGGTCACCATAGAGATAAATCAGGCGTCCGGGCTTAGAGACAACTTTAGGTAAGGTCAGTGATATTCTCGAGATAAGGGCAGGTAGAGAGCAGGAAGTCTTCCTGGGGAGGGAGTCCTCCATGTGGTAGAGCTTTTGGAGCTTTTATGCAACATCTGACCAGCAGGGCCTCCCAACAGACCTCGGCTTGTATCAAGCCTCATTCAGCAACAACACAGTGACAAGCCCGCGTGCCATGGGTGGATCATCCTTGCCCTTGGATGGCTAGCTTGGTCTTGAGGCGCCTTCCGGAAACTCTGCAGAGACAGTCCTCATCCTGTTAGCCTTTCTCTCTTTCCACAAACTCAAGACGCCTCATGGGATTGGTCTTTCAGTATTAAAGCTCTGCCCTTCACTTCCACACACATGGTCTTCATTGGACGTGTGTGTGTTCCACGATTTCCCCTAGCACACATGGCAATAGTAAACGTGCCTTATTTTGCTTCTTTGGAAGTTCATTTTCCACCGTGAATTTTCATTTTAGAAGGCCATTTATGCCCAAGGTGTAGAATTTTGTGTGCTTGACCAAGCATACTATTTAGACCCTTGCAAAAGTGTCTTCTGTACAACAGACTTCCTGAAAAGATCTTTTATAATTTGTCATATATGAAATTATAAATCAGTTTGTAGGGCTCTAATTTATTGAGAGATCTCATTGGAATGCAGGATGCAATCTTAGTTCTTTTGTCTAGTCTAAGCATCCCAAATAGCCCTTCCACAAAGGCCACTTTCATATTTAAAAACACGTTTTCTTCCTTTTTTGGAAAAAGGTTTGAGTTTAATTTTTAAAACTGTTTATCAAGTTCCTTAGACCACATTAATTACATATATGACAGACTTCCTTATGGTATATTCATACATATATATCATATATTTCCTGTTCCGCTCAGGCTGACACCCTTCCTCTTCCCCCCAAGTCCCATTTCTGTTGTCATATCTTATTGTGTGTGACTCAGTGAGCTTCACTGTGGTTGCTGACAGGAGCATGGACACCTTACAGCGCTGAAGAAAATGCTTCTCGTTCCCCCAGTGACTACACAGAGCTGCTGTGAGTACGGGCGTCCACCAGTCACTCACTCTCAGCACTTGACAGACCATGAGTCTCTGAAGTTAGCACTGCCACTGCAGGGGAGCGAAGACTCTTCCCCAAGCAACGTTGATGGCAGCACCAGTCTCTGGGCATCAACATAGTATTTAGAAGTCAGCTTGATGGCCATGTAGCAGAGGAGGAGCAGTGGCTTCCGCACTAGGGTTTGTGAGCTCCCCAGCCATGGACTTTAAAACTTTATTAAACCACAGGTCCACAGTGGGAGCCTGAAAGTCAAGGTGAAGAGTGTGGAGTCCAGCCAAACAGGTGACTTGGAAAGTGATGACCTCAGGACAAAGGGAAAAGGCTTTTGCTGGCTTTTCTCTCACCCCCACTTGCCAGTGAAGTTCAAGGTGGGACAGTAGATCTGTGACTCACAGCACCCTCTACCCATCATGCACCAGAGAGGATGTCCTTATCAAAACATCAGTTAGTGTGACCTTCAGAGAAACAGTGAGCATGGGTGAATTTCTTGACTTTTCCCCTTAACAGATATTTTCTTTCCCCTTCTTTCCTTCCTATCTTTCATTTCCTTTGTATTTAGATGTTTTCCTTGAACAGAAATAGATGTCATTTCTATTACAAAAAAAAAGTAGAAAATTAGAATTTAAAGTTTGTCTCTCTGGGAGTGTTGGTTTTCTGTGCTCCAAAGAAGACATTTTGTTTATCTGGACGCGAATATTGCTCCAGAAAAGAGGACACATCTGAAAAGTCTTCACACTCCCTTGGGGGCTGTGAGACTCAACTTGATGCTGTGCTGTTGAGAATGAAGAAAGGGGCTGGAATCGAATAGCCTCATCTGACATGCTAAGGTGGAAAGCAGCTGCAGACCCCATCACCTTATTCGACGCGAGATTGCTTCTCTTATACCCACGATACTAGAACTTCACTGCAGAGTGCTTTCGTGTGGTTTGTCCTCTCCAAACTCATGTTGAAATTTGGTTGCCATTGTGGTGGTGGTGGTGCTGGGAGATGGGAAACTTTAAGAGGTGGTTAAACCGTTAATTGTGACTAATACTATTCTCGTGGGAACAGGTTGTCAGAAAGTAGGCTGCCCTGTGGGCTCCAATGTCCGCCAGCCTGAGGACACCATGCAACTTGGTAGCTGAAAGCTAATAATTTAGAAAAACAATAGATAAGGGTTTGGCTCCAGCCTTCCTTTTCACTTGTAGATGGCTCGATGAGAAGCCGCTAACTCCAAAGCTGGTAAAGAAATGCAGATGTGTAGGGGCTGTGAGGAGGTGCCCCGGAAAAGGAATATGAATAGGAAATTCCTCAAGAGTTGGGGGAGCATTCAGAGCATGAATAGCTTGGGAGAGGGACAATAAACGCAAGGTCACGCTGTAAAGGACAGAGAAGTCTGAAGCGGCCTTTGAACGGTGATGGTGTGAAAGCCTATTTCTTCCTCGCGCCTCCGGGAACACATTGGGGGAAAAACACCAGTTTCTATGTTGGAGCGACGGTCCCCGACACTGCCCTTACCGTTTTGTGGGCTCCAAATGTATCTGTTTGCCCTTTCATTTTCCTCCATGAGTTGAAGCAGCAGGAAGCATTCATGAAATGTTCAGAACAGGCTGGCACCATGGTCTTGGATTATTACAGCCTCCTGAATCATGATTCTAGAAAGATAATTTCTATTGTTTTTTTATTTTGGGGTGGTGGATCAGGGGGTGGCTGAGACAGGGTCTCATGTAGCAAGGTTAGCCTCCTGCCTATGCCTACTAAGCACTAGAATGATAGGTGTGCACTATGATACCCGGCTTAATCTCTGTATCCACTTCAGGTTTTGGGGTTATAGCAACAGAAAATGGAAGAGGACAGGAAGCTAATTAATTTCATCTCCCTCCTTTCTGACTACCAACCCTGTTAGGAAATAAAAGGAACATAAAAATTAAAGTGTCATCCTTACTCGTGGTAAATCTAGATTGGAATGTGTGGTGGATTTGAGGCTTAAGCCAAACTGTAGGCTTGTGACTTACATGTAGGGAGTTGGGTGTACAGAAGGGACCTTGTCCAGGTCTGTGGAGGAAGAGATTTGCCTCAGTCCCTTTCAGAGCACAGAGTCTGGGCAACCCTTTGTGCACTCATTCTGTGGAGAAGAGAAAAGCAGACCAATGCCCACTAGACTTAGCCCATCAACTTCTTCTTGGAGGAAGACTAGGAAGAGGGTAAAGAAGACGAAAATTGCTATTCAATACTTCCAACAGCTAGAATTCAGTATGCACATGCTATCTACACCTGGATTTCTATTTCTTGCTCCAAATAATAGACTTCTAGGAATGTGGTTTTAAAGAACTGTGCTTAAAGTCATTGAGATTATAAAGTTGCTACAAACAATTTATCATGTATAGAATGAGGAGTTGTTGAGGGCTGTGGACATGATTCAGTGGGAGAACACTTGCCAAGCATTTATAAGGTCTTACAGTCATTTTTGTTTTTGTTTTTTTGAGACAAGGTTTCTCTGTAGCTTTGGAGCCTGTCCTGGAACTAGCTTTTGTAGACCAGGCTGGACTCGAACTCACAGAGATCCGCTTGCCTCTGTCTCCCAAGTTCTGGGATCAAAGGTGTGCGCCATCACGGCCCGGCTAACATCTTACAATCTATACCCAGTTTGGG
>JAQHUG010000112.1:5371004-5382966 GCA_028555095.1 Dicrostonyx torquatus
AAAACAATGAGCTAGATTTAAAGTTACAGATTTTTCAAAGACAACTAAGAAAAGAGGAGGCCATTTAGAGGCTTTGTGGTTGAACAGAAAGTGTGAAGAAAAAGTGGAGAATTTCTACTGCAGAGATAGGCTGAGGCCAAACACGAAAACTTGTAAATATCAGGCTAAAGAATTTGGGATTAGTTTCAAAAATATTTTGGCCATTTCTTAAGATTAGCTTGGAAAAAGGAGGTGAGACTGAAGGAGGAACCAGGGCTGTAGCTTAGTGGTGAGGCTCTTGCTTAGCGTGTGCCAGGCCTTGCATTTGATCAACAGCACTGGAAAGAAAAGCACGAGAGAGGGCAGAATGTTTGAGTCAATGAAGTCAGTTGGAAAACTATAGGTTACAATGTCTAGACAAAAAGTGACACAGACATGACTTCACCTTCCACCAAACACCCACAGCCCAGGGATACAACCTCAATCTTTGCCTCCAGACGCCACTGGAGTTCATCACTGCTGGCTTGAGAGACTAAGTTACTCTATTGTTCACCTTTGAGCTAGAACAAGGGCAGGACTAAGGGCGCCTTTTCTGATATCCACATGGCAAACACTCAATAGAAATGGGGATCATGGGCTGGGAAGGTGGGCCGGCCGATAAACCACTTGCCACACAAACATGACCACCTAGGTTTGATGCCTGGTCCCAACGTAAGTGATGCCCTAGAAGCCTAGTACTAAGAAGACAGAGACAGGGCTGGAGAACCAGCTAGTCAAGAAAAATTTGGCGAGTTCCAGGTTCAGAAAGAGACCCTGTCTCCAGCTATAATGAACAGTGCCCTTGTTCTCACTCTGTGAGTTTTTGGAGGAAGGTGAAGACACTCAACATCAACCTCCTCTGGTCTTACACATGCAAATCCCTGCTTGCACCCCTGCACCCCTGCATGCTCACACACACACACACACACACACACACACACACACACACACACACACGGGGTGGGAGGAATGGGAATCATAAGATCATAGCCAAGTTGATGCTCGACTTTCAGCATAGGGACTGAACTTGTGAGTCTGACAAGCCAATGGTCTCCTAGTACTTATTAGAGGAGCAATTCACAAGTCAGGATACTCCTAGGGAGCTCAGCGTTTGTACAGAGGATGGTTTCTTGGTGCATAGTGAATTCTGGTTTTCCTCAGGACGCTGTCTGGTAAACCCTAGTGGAAATTACAAGCTGAGAAATTCAGCCCTGTGCCACAATAACAGGATGCACCTGTAGATTTCACAGAATTGGTCTCTGTCTTCTCTTAACACCAGTTTGAGAGAAAGACGCCTGTTTGTCTGCTGCCAAATAGGGCAGAATCTGAAGTGTTCCCACATATCTGCCAGCGATGGAAGTTATCAACCACGGTGAAGCTGTCTTTCCACCAGCCACCTGACAGGGACTAAGGCCTGCTTGCCTCCCTTCCCCACCGTGCTCCCTCCTTTTGGCTTCTGTGGGAACTATCCATTTGGAATGCTTTACAGTTAATAGGGGCTTGTCTGGCCCTGCTGTCCCATCTCCATGGTTAGATCGATCATCAGCTCTTTGAGGGCAGGAATCTCTTTCGATTAATTTTTGATTCCACTCTCTGGCACAGAACCCACTTCCTAGATTCTTAACTGGTATTTTTTGAATTGAATACTACAAAACGATGCATTCACAAGCACATGAACCGTGTAAAGATGGAACCTTTTCTGTAGGTGGACATCCAAGCCTATGTCTAAGAAATAAAGACTTGATGCCACATAGGCTGACAACCACCTCAAAATGCAACAAATGTATAAATGACGGGTTCCCTGAGCTACCCCTAGCTATCCTCCAAGAAAATGAAGGCTCTTTCCTCCTCACATCTCCCCCTTTCCCTTCTCCTCAACTTTCCTCTCCTCTTCTCCATTTTCTTCTCCTCTCTGTACCCCCTTTCCCATCCCATCTCCTACCTCTTTCCACTTTCTTTCTTCCTTCCTCCTCTCTCTTCTCTCTCCTCTCCTTTTCCCTTTCTCTCCTATTCTCCCCTTCCCTTTTCTCCTTTCCTCTTCCTTCTCCTCTCCTCTTTTCCTTCTCCCCCTCCATGCCTCCTCCCTTCCCTCATCTCCCCTCTCCTCTTCTCATTCTGAGACCACAAGGGAGCACCTGGCTCTTCAGAGAGGGGAGAGAAATGACAGAGTGAGGGTGCTTTCATGTGGTGCCACTCAAGTAGAACTGGCAAGTCTGATAGTGTCAAGGATCAGTGAGCAATTGCTTCCCTTTTCATAGGCTGGTCTCTTTTTCTCCTTGAGTAGATTCTGGGCAGCGATGACATCTTAACTTCTTGACTTCAGAGCCCAGTATAACAGTTTATTTTATTGCAGGTCCTCGGCCAACATGTGTTTACGGACTACTTGACAGAACTGAAATGCTTTGATCTGAGTTTCAGCTTCTCCTTTCTATGCGTGTCCTCTGTAGACATGATGAGCAGGAGTAATGGGGAGGAGAGGAAAGTCATGAGACTCAACTCAGCTACACAGCTCCCTCTTATGTCTGCTCGCAGAGAAAGTTGTGCTCAGAATATTAACATGTCAAAGCCAACTCAACTCTAGAAAGTATGAATAATAAAAAGGAATTCAATCCAAAAAATTTTGAAGTGTTGAGGGAAAGGGTTAATGTCACAAAAGGGACCATAAACTATCACCATCAAATGATTTTTAGGATTTCTTTTACTCTCTTGATTGTGCCCCTGAAGTTACCCTGGGCTTTCTACTCTATCTGGATCCCTGTCCCTCATTCTTCCTTAAACTCTATTCTACTATCTATCTTATTTCTTTTTATTAATTATCTTCCTGTGCATATAAGTGGCTGTAGACTGTGTGCATGTTTGCATGCATGTGGGTATCTGAGCTCCTAGGTGTGTGTACATGGGCACATGGCATGTTTGACATCAGGTGTCTTCCTTGGTCACTTTCTACTTCATTCTCTGAGAAAAGTCTTTTGCTGAACCCAGGGCTCCCCTGATTCAGAGAGTCTAGCTCACCAGCTTGTTCTGGGGATCCTACTACCACCCACACCGAGTGTTGGAGTTAGAAGCAGCCATCATGCCTTCCTGGCTTTTGCCTGGGTTTTGGAGATTTGAACTCCAGTGCCCTTGTGTGGTAGGTGTTTTCTCCATTAAGCCATCTCCCAGCCCTTGATCGCCTTTTCTACGTTGTAAATTTTCTTGCTTTTTGGGTCTCTATTTTGTGAAGTCTTGCCTACCACGTTAAACATGTCAGAGACAGAGACAGGGTTATGGTGGGGATCACAGCCTCATACGTGCTAAGCAAGTACTCTGTCATTAAACTATGCCCCATCCTGAACCATGTCTCAACAACTGAAAACAATGATAAAATAATTCAACTGATGTCTTTTTTTTTTCCTTCGGTTTTTTGAGACAGGGTTTCTCTGTGGCTTTGGAGCCTGTCCTGGAACTAGCTCTTGTAGACCAGGTTGGTCTCGAACTCACAGAGATCCACCTGCTTCTGCCTCCCGAGTGCTGGGATTAAAGGTGTGCGCCACCACCGCCCAGCCTCAACTGATGTCTTTAAAAAAACTTATTCACTTTTATCTTTGGTATGTTTTAGTCTTTTTGTGTGTATGTAAATGCACCATGTGTGTTCAGTAGCCTTGGAAGTCAGAGATGGGAGTCAGATGCCCTAGAACTGGAGTTATGGTTGTAAGCAGCTACGGAGGTGTTGGGAACTGGACCTGAGTCCTTAAGGGGAGTGGCTAGTGCTCTAAATCCTAAGCCATCTCTCCAGTCCCTTAGCCGATGCTTTAGAAAGGTATTTAATTTAAAGGTATTTAAGGTACTAAAGCAGTTAGGGGTAAGGAAAAAGTCCTAATGTTCTGAAGCATGGTAGGGTAACTGTAATCTATCTACAACACTTATGAGAGAAGACCCTGAATGTTTCCAACACATAGGAATGAAAATATCCATGGAGATGGAAATGCCATCACCAGACTACATTATTACACACTGCATGTATGTACTGAAGTGTAATACTGCACCTTGTAAGCAAGTATAGACCAAGAAGGCTTTGAATCTGGAGGTGCACAGGTCAGTATGGGACATGTACCTAACACCGATGGGACATGTACTTAACACATGTGAGGCCCTTGGTTTCATTCCCAGCCACAAAACAAAACCCAAAAATCCCAACTTTTTGAAAATGTTTTTTAAAAAAAAACCATTAGAGTAGTTTTTAAAAGTAGGGTAATAGTCCTTCCAGAACCAGAGAAAATAAAAGCAAAGTTAACCTAGAGAATAACAGATAAAACCTGGCAATAGGATTTTTTTTAAAAACAAACAAACAAACAAACAAACCAGAAAGCAAAGATGGCTACTTATACAAAATACTTGTGTCCAA
Organism: Dicrostonyx torquatus; assembly: GCA_028555095.1. NCBI lineage: Eukaryota > Metazoa > Chordata > Mammalia > Rodentia > Cricetidae > Dicrostonyx > Dicrostonyx torquatus. The sequence continues at coordinate 5,375,407 of JAQHUG010000112.1, forward strand.
ACAGTTCTTGTGACTGTTTTACACTGACCTACTGGAAATGGAAGCCGGGCATGGCAGTACACACCTTTAGTCCCAGCACTCAGGAGCAGACAGTGGGTTTCTGTGCATTCAAGGCCAGTCTGATCTACATAAGAAATTCCAGGACAACCAGGATTTCATACAGACATCCTGACTCAAAAAGTATTAGTGGAAGTATTAAAAAATGCTTCATATGTAAAGAAAAAATGCAATACAGTTCTCATCTTAGTAACCTTTTGTGTGCAGGATAAAACCACCTGCAATAGAAAAAGAATGACCAAACGCAGGCCCTCTGGGGTTGGTGGCTTTTCTGAAATTATGGTGACAAAGCAGGAGGGCCAGGAAAGGGAAGTGAGAGGAGACTATACTTCTCTTCACCTTTCTCCCCCAGGTCCTACCATCTTCCTCTCCAGTCTTGACTCTGATCAGCAAAAACTCTATGGTAAAAGTTAGTGAGGTGAGGGTGGAGGAGACTGGGAATCACGTGTTAGTGTAGACGGTGAACAGAGAACCTTCAAAGACTGCCCCATACGGTGTGAGTGAGAGACCTGCCCAAGCAGAGCGTTAGCTCCTCCCTGTGAGTGAAACCATCCTTCTACTACGCACATAATGCTAGCCTCAGGCACCTGGACTCAACCCATTCATGTGGTTAACTCAAGCCAGTAAAATTTTCCTCTACAAAAGCCCACAATTTCTGCTCTCTACCTCCCATATTCAGATATTAAAAACTGCATGTTCCCCTGTACAGATGCTCTGCCAGCAAGCTTCCATGTTACTTGGATTTATAATAAACAAATTTAGGTCTCCATTATTCCATGCCTAGAGAGTATTTTAGCATCTCTCAGCCTCCATTTCCTTTAAATTTAACTCTTCCCTGCATACCATACCCATTTTGGCAGTCCTGGGTGTCTTAGGGTTACTATTGCTGTGTTGAAACACTGTGGCCAAAAGCAACGTGGGTTTATTTCACCTAAAGAGAGGGTTTATTTCCATATAACAAAGTTCCATATAGCAATTCATCATCAAAATCAATGAGGGCAGAAACTCAAGCAGGGTAGGAACCTGGAGACAGGAGTTGCAGAGGCCATAGGCAGATGCTCCCTGCCTGGTTCATCGTGGCCGCCTCAGTATGCCTTTTTATAGCACTCAGGACCCCCCCCCCCAAACCTAAAGAAGGCCTCACCCACAATAGGCTAGGCCCTCCCCCATCAATCATTAATTAAGAAAACGCCCTACAGCCACATCTCATGGAGACATTGTCCCAGTTGAGATTCCTTCCTTTCAGATAACTCTAGCTGGTGTGAAGTTGACCTAAAGCTAGCCAGGACGGCGAACTCATGCTCCACCCTGTTTGGACATGTCCAGTGGCTCAGAACCAATCATCTTATTCTATTCTCCAAAATCCTCTTCACCCTTAATTTAACTGACATTTCCGCCCTCACCTTCTCCTAGCCAACTTCACTTCTGGTTACCTACTGACCACAACCGGCGCCCGCAGGATCCATACACAAAGATGACCTGCACCTTTCAAGAACAACCCTTGGGTCTTTCCTGAACATATCCATCCATTACTTTTCCCTTGCTAAGTTTGCCCTGCTCTTCTGCATCACGCTCACTAGCCAACTGCCACCTTGTGCTGTTGGAAAGAGCAAAGCCTCCCCTCCTAAGCTGAGACAATCTGGGTCAGATGTCTGGTGCCTGATATGATGAGCAGTTTCTTCTGAGAAATACCAAACACTTCTGATAATAGAGTCGAACAACTTCCTGATATGCCGAGACTCATCTTTATACAGTTGACCAATCACCTGTCCTGAAGGAACAGAGTGACCTTTAACCAAGTGTTTAAGCTAATCTATTGGGGTCACCTAGACTACCTTTTCTTCCTTAGAAGTCTTTGCCAGGGAAGAAACATTTGAAACGGACTTAGTGGAAACTACCTATTTCCAACAGGTTTGAAACAAACCTTTGACACGTGCTCACAAGAACTTGTCTGAAATGACTTAAAATGTCTGCGTGTTATATATTCATGCTCGCAAGTGTCCTCATGCATCATGGTTGAGCACCCACCCATATGTGTTATGTACTATTCCAGTGGTGATGTCAAAAATACATTGGCTATAGTCTGTCTCCAGAAACCCACAGAGTAGTACCTTTAATCTAAGATCCTCGGACTCTTAGAGTTCAAAGTGCCTGTGACACTCCTGGAAATATCTATAGATTCACTGCTTATATGTTGGTGTGCGTTTCTCTCAAGGGAGATCAAGATTTCATTAGATTTTATTCACAAAACGAGATGAACAGCAACTAAGATAGAGGTTAAAAGGCATAGAAATGGTGGATAAGACAGCATATTGACACTATGAGAGAATACAAAAGGTTTTGAAAGGTCTCCTCGGAGAAGTCATACTCAAGAGTGCAAATTCATCTGGGCACCAGACCGTCTTCGGTATTTGTGTATCCTACACCCATGGTTCAATGAGCCATGCATCCAAATTATTCAAAAACCTTATGCGTGGACTGAACAGGTTTGTTTGTCTTTGTCCTCTGAGCACATGGCACAGCCTGGAACCCCGTTAGACTTTTAAGAGAGCTCCAGAGTCAGGCCAATTTAGATAAAACATCTATAGTTGGCCAAAGCTGCCTGTCCATGCCCTTGCATGACCTTGCTTCTCCATTCTCCACAGCCTCTGTTGAGTCCTCTGGGACTCCCCCCAGCCAGGGGACTCAGTTTACAAAACCTCAACTGAGACCACTGCCAAGAAGTGCTTGCTCACCCCTGCTGCAACGGCAGGGGAATCTCCCTCTCCTTTTATGGGTGAAGCGCAAGAAAGGATTCATAAGTGGAGCTTGATCCTTCTCACCAAACACAGCCCACACCTCCTAGTAATTGAACTTGAAAAAAAAAAACTGGTTAGAGAAATTACCGCAAACTATATTGTCATCAAAAAACACTTCCTATATGAGATCACAGGACAGAGTAGGCACAGCTTCCTGCTCAGACAATCAGCTAATGCTTAAATAGAACAACTCCTGACTGTCATTGACATTTTATAAAAAGCCAACATGACAGCCTGAGAGGATACAGCCCTTGTTCTGGCATCCTCCCAGTAGGATGCAGGAAAGACTCTGACCCAACACACTGAAGAGAATTTCATCAAGTTCTCTGCTGCATCCTGATTCCACGTGCCAGGATGATGGAGTCACATTTGCTGATGCTAGGATTACTCTCATTCATCACAGCACCCTGTTGTCTTACAGGTAAGAGGCCAGAAGCTGCCCTGGGAATCTTGGGAAGGCTAATGGACTCTTGGGAATCCTAACACTCCTCAGCTGCAGGACCAGAGGGAACTGGTAAAAAGGTAGAAAACTGTGAGAAGGGAGTTGAATGTTGGGTTCTACCTGTTGTCTGTGGCCCACCAGAACCTCACTTTGTGCCTCAATGGCTCCTAATCTATAAACTTTGATCAGAATGGCATGAAGGATTTCATCACTCATAGTCCTTTAAAGGTTTTATTTGTTTGTTTGTTTTGAGACAGACTCTCATGTAGCCCAAACTTCACTATGTAGAAACAAGTGTGACATTGAACTCTTGATAAATGTGCTCCACCTATCTGGTATTTGCTTGTTTTTAGGTAGTCATGTAGCTCAGGTTAGACTAGAATGCACTATAAAGCCTAGACTGGTTTTAGATTGGAGATCCCCTTCCTTAGTCTCCCACGTGCTGGGATTATAGGCCTGGGACACCATGCCCACCTAATACATTTTCTTTTATTCTTTCTCTACACCCCTAAACACAACTGTATGGTAAATCTGAAAAGCTACTAGAGACCTCTCAAAGTCAGATTTAATATGCCTACAGTATGAATAACTCATATGAAGCAGACAATTTAGGACTTCAGAAATGTTTCATTCCCAGGGATGCTTTGGTTTTGCTGTCTTGGGGAGATCCTTGTGAGTGTGATTTTAAGGCAAATTCAGAAAACATAAATATACTCATTTTCAGAACACAGCTTTTTTTCTCTCCTTCTCTGTGTGTAGCTCTGTATATGTACATATGGACACGTATGTTAATAGTGAGTTTCATCATTATGGATTTTCTCAGATATTATTTTAAGAAATAAAAAAACACCAACTTGGGTATCAAATAACTCCTCTTAATTGAGGAAGGATTTTCTAATGCTGCTTTTTTCTTGTTAATTCAGAAAGAGAAGTAAGGTTTGGGGAAAATATATATATATATATATATATATATAGAGAGAGAGAGAGAGAGAGAGAGAAATGGGAGTGTCTCACTATGTAGTCTTAGATTGTCTGGAACTTGCCATATAGCCTAGACTGACTCTAACTTATTAAGATCTACATGTTTCTGTGCATACCACCATACCAGGCTCAAAATATGTATTTTTGAGAGCCTGTGATTTCATATTCTTAATTTCTAGAAACTTATTCTTTAATAATGCATGTTTAATAATAACATGTGTTGAGAATAGAAAGCTTAAGACATTTACATGGAATCTGGTTGCTGATTTGGGGGCAAGTGACCACATTATGTTGGGCCACACAGTGACCTGGTGTAGGAGCATTGTAACGTTGGAGTTAATGTTGCCATGATTTTAGGAAGCTTTTAATGTGATTTCTCCCTCAATATAGTCTTTGCCAGGTCAGTCCAAATCAAAACAACCAAGTCTTCACAATCCAGTGTGTTCTGTCTCTGAGGAAAGTATTTCAAGTAAACTTGTGTTATTATGAGCCACGGTTGACTTATAAAGGGTTCAGAATGGTCTTTGTGGGTTATCATTCCGAGTCCTTCATTTGCGTGGTTTTGCAAAACACCTGCCCATATACTTCTTATGCATACATGTATGGAGAAATGGCGGTAATAATAGGTTGAAGTGTGTTTAGAGCTGTGGAGTGTGGAGCTGTCACAGAAGCCTTCGTGAAGGTAGCGTGTCAGCTGAGCCCTGGAGACTGGTAAATTTCCACAAGGGAATATTTAGGATGAGAAGACACGTGGCACAAGACACAGAAGGGTGTGGAGAGTCAATAGCAGTCCCATGTAGTCTCTATCCTGGGCAGGAATATGGGGATATGGGGTGAAGCGCAGAAAGGTAGAAACTAGGCCAAAGGAATTAAATCCCTGGTCAGGAAGTTCTTTTCCAGTATTTTTGGCTTTGAATGGGCTAGACAAGCACTCTACCACTGTGCTGCTTTGAGCCCACAGCTCAAAACGTTGTAGCTGCATTTGGTAGGCAACGTAAAACCGCTTGAAAATGTTAGGGAATACCACTTATAGAGCACATTTGATGAACCAGATGTATCAATTTTATTGCAACTGACAACCACTTGGCAGTGTGGATGGCATGCATCTGCAGATCATCATGGTTGCAAGGCTCCAACTCAGCTTGTCCTTCCTGTTGGAAGCAGGACCAGTGGCCACCCTGGCTGAGAATACAGGGGGAACAGGGGCAAGGAGCTATGTGGAGAGACAAACTGGTTCCCAGTGAGAAAGATGATGAAATGGGCTGGAGTACTGAGGTTGAAAGTGTCTCAGACACTACCCCGGGGCAAGAGGTAATCTCATTTCAGATTTCTTTTTCCTCCAGGAAGCCTCCAGTTTACACAGTTCATGGGGCTGGAGAGATGACTCTCTGGTGCTCTAAACCAACATGGTGGTTCACAGCCATCTGTAACTCCCAGTTCCAGAGGGTCTGACAGCTTCTTCTAGCTTCTTGTGGCCTCCATAGGCACTATATGCACATGTGCACAGACATATGCACAGGCCAAACACCTAAAGATATAAAAATAAATAAATCTTAAATTGAAAACTATTAGAAAAATAAACAAGTCTTTCTATTCCTCAGGGCAAGAGAGAGGTCTTTAATGAAATAAAACAGACTGCCAACAGATATGCAATTTCTAGCTGATTCATAAAGCAGATTTTCATTCTGAAAATTTCCAAAGCCACCATTTAAAAGTGTGATGTGGCACAAGGGATGTATTAGTCAACCTGGGTGTTCTTAGTCTCTATATCACTGGGCGTTGGGATGTGGTTAAAAAAAGAATTCTCCCTGATATTGCCAACATAGCGGGTTACTACAGGCGCCTTTCTCAGAACTGTGGAAATTCTGAGATACCCTCTGATCATCTTTCATTCTAGGAATTCTGTAACCAAATCTTTATCCCTGTAGAGTCAAAAGACACAAGCTGTGGAAACCCATTAAGGTAATACACTTGTCTAATTATCCCTTCTGGTAAAGGCTGCTGCCCACACCAGAATTTCCCATCTTTACTTTTGCTATTATGACCCATGCTTCACACGTGATCAATCAGTGTCTCCACACTTTATAGCCACCGTTGCTGTGTTCATCTTCAAAACAGACCCTAGAGAGATGGGCCTTTGCCAAGCATTGGCAGTGCTTAATGAAAGAGTCATGATTTTTTTTAAGTGTTTTAAATAGACAGCTAGGTATATAATCCACGCTTATGCTCCATTTAGTTTTGAGAACTGAAAAAAATACCATAATTGAGTCCATCCACTTCTGTGTCAACTGACCATGCTCTGAGAGAACAGCTTGTGTGTCCTACAGCTCCACCACTCCATTCTCCCCAAAGACAAGGACTCTTGGGATTTTTGTGTTCACCTGGAAGTGTGTGCATATGAATGGGGGTCAACTTTGGTATTAATCCGCATGTGCCATTCACATGAGTTTGCTTTGTTATCCTTTGGGAGTTTTTATTGCTGTTGTCTGGAGATGAGTTTGTGTTTGTCTTTTGCTTGCCCGGGGCTACATGGTTGGGTGAGGCTGCCTGGGCAGAGAGTTTCAGAAATCTGCCCATTTCTTCTTTCCCAGGACTTGCATTAAAGGTATGATTGCCACATCCTGCTTTTCTTCTCTTCATTTTGTATCGTATTTTATTTTAGGTTCACGAGTGCTTTGTCTGCATGTTTATACGTGGGCCACACAACTACCTAGTACCCTCAGAGTTCAAAAGAAGGCATTGGATTCTCTGAGACTGGAATTACAGACAGTTATAAGTTCCCAGGTGGTGCTGGGAAGCGAACCTGGGTCCTCTGCAGGACCAATAAGTGCTCTTAAGTGCTGAGCCATCTTTCCAGCCCCCATACTCAGCTTTTCTGTGGGCTCATACCTATGCAGCAAGCACTTTAGACACTGAGCCATCTTCCCAGCCCCAGCGATGTGTGCGTGCACACGCGTGCACACGCGTGCACACATATATACACACAAACACACAAGCACACACACACATTCTCAAAAACTTTGAGAATTCTAAATAATTTTGTGTAATTTCTTCTGGAAATCATTCCTGTGCTAGCAGTGAACGCCATGAAGGTAGACTGCACCTCCACACGCCAGCTGTTCAGGTTAACACCCCATTTTCCATAATGTCTGGAAATGTACATAAATTTCACAAATAAAGTATGAATTTCCTTAAAAAATAGAGCATACCAGTCAGGCGGTGGTGGTGCACACCTTTAATCTCAGCACTCAGGAGGCAGAGGCAGGCAGGTCTCTGTGAATT
>JAQHUG010000112.1:5385241-5398904 GCA_028555095.1 Dicrostonyx torquatus
CAGTTATGCCAGCACCACTTGTTAAATATGCTTTCTTTTTTCCATTTGATATTTTTTGCTTCCTTGTCAAAGATCAGGTGTTTGAAGGTGTGTGGATTGATATCCGGGTCTTCTATTCAGTTCCATTGGTCCTCCTGTCTATTCTTATGCCAATACGAGGATGTTTTAGTACTGTAGCTCTGTAGTAGAGTTTGAAGTCAGGGATTGTGATGCCTCCAGAAGTTCTTTTATTGTACAGGATTGTTTTGGCTATCCTGAGTATAAAAATGATTCTTTAAAAATGTTATAAACCCTTCATCTCTGAATGGGTTTCAAATAAAAGCTGGACTAGAACCCAGGTCTCTTGAATATTGGCCCAATATTTCCTGTACATCTTTATCCTGATTCTCAGAAGTGATATCCCTTCTTCATCCAGCCATCATTCATGTATTAGGATTAGAGGGATGAGAAAAGGTACTCCCTTTGTTCTTCAACAGAGAAGATTTAACATCTGCTGAGTGGCTCCTATTTTGAAGACTGTCAAGGGAGAGTCAACATCGGGAGTGAGTCAACATTTCATTCCATACCAATTCCCTACCATGTTTTCAAAAAAGGCACCCATTTGCAGGGAAAGCAATAGTTAAGTCATCCCTGGAATTTTAGATATTTTCTACTCTAATGTTGTTTGTTGGGGGAGGCCGAAGTAGACATAAATATTGTAACTGTAATTCTTGCTTGATACCTATTTTGTTGTATGTAATTTTACTATGCTAAAGTTAAAACCTTCCTTTTTATTTAGACAGAAAAGGGGAGGTGATGTATGCTGTGAATATGGTTTATTGCTATTGGTTAATAAAGAAGCTGCTTTTGGCCAATGGCTTAACAGAATATAGCTAGACTGGAAGAAATATATATAGAGAGAGAGTAGGCAGAGTCAGTGAGAACCATGTAGCCGCCCACAGGAGATAGACACCTCCACCGGTGCCCACCGGAACCTTGCTGGTAAGCCACAGCCTCATGGTGATGTATTAATAGAAATGGTTTAATTTAAGATATAAGAGTTATCCAGAAATATGCTTAAGCTATTGGCCAAACAGTATTGCAATTAATACAGATTTCTGTGTCATTATTTTGGTTCTGGACAGCCAGGAACAAACAAGTAGCCTCCCCCAACAGTTGTTCAGATAGTTTTTGGCTATTTGATTTTATGGTCATCTTGGGATTTGCCTTCATCAATAAGAGAACACAGGTCTCACTGGGGACTGGCTGAGGAATAGTGTTTCCCAATACCAGCTGCACACTGGAGTGTGCATCTGGGTTGCTTGTGAAAGTGATGACTGAGACTTCTTAAGACCAGTGAAGCCAGACACTCTAGGGAGAAAAAAACGAGACATGCCGATGACATTGTTTTTTTATGTCTTCAAACAATGAAGATGCAGTGAGGATTGATACCCAACTAACACTTTAGAGAAGGAGAATAATGGCTCAGACAGGCATGGTGTGTACACCTATAATCCTGCACTTGGAGACTGGTGCAGGAGGATTGTGAATGTGAGACCAAAGCTCCACAGTGAGACTGTCTTAAAAAAACAAACCACAAGAAGAGAAGGGGGAAGTGGGAGAAGGAGAGGGAAGAGGAGGAAGGGAAACAAACAATTCCCATGCTGGTCTGATTTCGTGATTCCATTTTTATTCATTGAGAATAGAGAAGAACTTCCCACACTTTACAGGATACCTGGAGATATTGTCCTAAAGCACTCTGTTTGGAGAGGGATGTGGTTGCTTGAAATTCTAGTTCAAGCAGGCTCCAACATGAGGCCTGTGTTGTCAGTGCCTGGGCCCTGTTCTGAGCAGCAGGCTATCAAGTAACAGGAGGCAAGCAGACTGCCAACCCACACAGAACTCGAGACTGAAACGGGAAGCAACTCCGAAGAAGATCAAATGTTGATCAAAGGTTGCAAGATCTGTATAACACAGCCTATGAATATTGTGCGTGGTCAGAATATAGAGAGCAGAATGCTGCCTGGTTAACCAAGGAAGACCTTTGAGAAAGGCTTTTGGAGAACCTAGCTCAGAAGGGTGCTTAAGAATAACAGATGTTAGAAGACAATATTGATACGGTTTTCCTGAAGCTGCACACATGGACTGCTACTGTGCATGGTTAACTGAACACTGACGAACTGAACAGAGCAACCAAACCGATAAACTATATCTGTCATATATACTATATGTATATGTAATGTCCTATACATATATATCCTTACAAATGTGTGTATGAAAAAAATGAGGTCCAAGTGCATAGTGGTTCTCTGATAAAAATTAATACTTTCCCTACATAAAAAAGCTGAACATGGTGATATATGTTTGCAATCCCAGTACTGGGAAAGAAAAGCAAATCCCTGGGGCTCACTGGTCTACTGGCCAAATCGGTGAGCTCTAGGCTGATGGAAAAACCATATCTCCAAAGGAAAGGTGATGACTTCTGAGGAATAACACTGAGGCTGACCTCAGGCTTCCGCATGCACACACATGACAGATATACCCTCATGGATGTGTGCAATAATAATAATAGTAACGCTTCTGCTCAGACAAAAGACTTTGCATGTCCCTCATCCTTTAATCCTCCCGTACCTACAGGTGTTACTTGTCTCTAGTAGATTTCTTCTACATGATGGATTACTGACCAGCTTTGCCAGTATCACATGACATCCCTGGATAATGGCCAAAGCAGTTTTGAGTCTTCTAGTGTCCTACATATATATTTATAACTCTGACCCAGTCCAGTCAACCTTATACCAGGGCTTCTAACCTGATACCCTCCTTCATCTAGGCTTCAGTCAGCCATTCTCAAGGCAGTAGCAGGCACCCCGCATGCAGGAGGCTTAAGCTCACATATCTGGACCGTAAGTGATTTCACCGAAAAAGCAACATTTTATTTTTTCTTTAAAATTTTTAAAGATTTTATTTTATTTTTTTGTGTATAAGTGCATACACACACACACACACGCACACGCACACGCGCGCACACTTTATGGGTATCCTTAGTGCCCAAGGAAACAGAATAAGGCATTGACTGATTCCCTGAAACTGGAATTATGAAAGGTTGTGAGCCAAGATGTGGATGCTAGGAACTGAACCCAGGTCCTCTGCAACATCACCAAGTGCTCCTAACTACTGAACCATCTCTCCAGCTTCAGAAGCATTTTAGATAGTGATGAGCTTATGTTCACTGTCTATGTGTAGTTTTTCAGGTATTGTGTTAAATCAGTATCTCTAGTAAAATATCAGTATCAAAATAAGATAGTTCTGCCAGGCATTGTGGTTTATGCCTTTAAGTGCATCACTTGGGAAACCAAGGCAGCAGATCTCTATGGGTCTCTTCTACATAGAGCAGTGGTTCTCAACCTTCCTAAAGCTGTGACCTTTTAATATAGTTCCTCATGGTGTGATGACCCAATCATAAAATTATTTTCATTGCTACTTCATAATGGTAATTTTGCTACTGTCATGTATTGTAATGTAAATAGCTGCTTCAAGGCGCTATTAGTTAACCCACAATTCACAGGCTGAGAACCACTGACAGAGAGAGTTCCAAGCCAATCAGGGCTACACAGTGAGCCTCTGGCTCTCAAAAAACTAAGTAGTTCTTATTATCTCCACTTTATACCTGACAAACTTTGTCTTTAATCAGGGAAACCAGCACAACTGGGATGGTTCTAGAATTTGAGTTTGTAGCACCTCTGCCTACCACCTACTTACAGAGCAGCTTCACAGTCTAGCAGAATGGCCTGTGAAATCTCTTGCATTTCTTTGTGTGTGTGTGTGTGTGTGTGTGTGTGTGTATACACATACATATACACGTGTGTGGAGATTAGAGGTCAACATTCTATCTTCTTTTATCTCTCCATCTTATTTCATTTTTATTTTATTTATTTTTGAGACAGGGTCTCTCACTGAGCCTGGAGCTGACCTGCTCAGCTAGACCATCTGGTGAGATAGCCCCGGGGATCCTCCTGTCTCCCGCAGCCCCACTGCTGGGGCTACAAGCCGACATCACTATCACCACTCTCAGATTTTCCCGTGGGGCATAGGGCTCCAAACCAGACTCCTCATGTTTTCACAGCCCTTTACTGCCCAGCACAGCCTCAGCCTCTTGTTTCTTCCTTTCTGAAATGCAGACTTATGTAGCCCAGGCTGGCTTAGAAATTCATTAGGTTTGGCCTCGATCCCTCTGCCTCCACTTCCAGGTGCTTGGCTTAAAAATGCATGCCACTACATCTCAGTCCGGTAGAAGTTCTTCAGGACCCATGCTCTCTGGATCCTTCTGTTTCCTTTGCAGCTTTTTCTACCTGTTTTTCTTTTGCTGCCTTAACAGAGCAGCCTAGGGTGTTTTCCTTGCATCTGGTTGAGCTTCACAGAAAGCGCTGTAGCCAAGTCTGCCTCAGAAGCCCACAGAACGGAGGAAATTCTGAGCACCTCTGGGCATGAGTCACCACACCTTGTTCAGGAATTGCCATCTCTGCCCACAAAGTCACCCACTGTTTTCTGTTTGGGACCAAAATAGATACCTCCTTCAGAAACTGGTTTTCTTTTGTGCACCCAGTAATAAAAAACAAAAGACAAAGATGGGTACGTGCCTCTCAGGGCAGATGGAGAAGCTGCTGTACACGTAGATGTGACGGGAGGAAGAAACAGTGACAAGGGACAGCCTTTGCGTGGGGCTGGGCTTCTCATTATTTCTGTGTCTATCGCATTTACTCACTGTCTGGTCCAGCCATTTACTCACTAATTCATTCACCATGTATTGAGCAACTACTGTGTGTGTTTGTCACAAAGTGAGAGGAGAGTAAAACCCTTCCCTCCCCTCCCTCCCCTCCCCTTCCCTCCCCTTCTCTTTCCCCTTTTGTTGTGTAAAGGATCTATCCCAGGACCTTAAACAGGCTAAACTATGTGAACACTCTACTGCTGAGCTTCTCTTTAGCTTTTGTTTTTTGAGACAGGGATTCTAACTCAGGCTGATCTCGAACTTTCTATACAGTCTAAGCTGACACTCAACTCATTCCCTTCCTTCCTCAACATCTCCCAAGCTCCGGGATGGCAAAGTATATCATCAGTTTAGGCTTTTGTTTCCACTGTTTTGTGTGATGCTGAGGATTAACCCAGGCCTTCATCCATGCTAAACAAACACTTTACCACTGAGCCGTGCTTACATTACTTCATAAAGCAGAGAAGCAGTGCTTCTTTTAAGATATATTTATAAACGATAACAATAATAAATGAATACATACAAACATATGATGTATACATGTAAATGAAATTAGCCCCCAAATCAAACTGGCTTAGGTCCCAGGGAAAGGTCAGTTTATCATGTTACTGGGTAATGGCAAGTGAAACATTTCTAAGTTTTGTTTAAAGTCCCCCAACATCTATGGTGACGTCAACCTCTTCCTGCCCATCACCTTGAGAGTTTCCAGGGAGTTTTGGGGCCAGTGACTTGACACCGGGTTGCATGCTTGTCACTTGCTGACAGTGGGCAGGCTGTGGTGGCTTTCCCCACCAAGCTTGTCACTCAGCTGAGCATCTGCTTCCTGCCCTTGTGGTAGTGACTCGTCTGTTCAGAGCCTAATTTAGAGCAAAAAGAACCTTTGTAAAGAGAAAACTCCGCATTTAAAGAAAAGGAAAACAAGCTTCTTAAGAGTCTTTTTAGAATAAAAGGGCAATGTCCTCAGTGATCCCGCTAGTACCCCTGAGGGGAGGTACACCCTGAGGGCTCTTGATGTTCAGTTTTTCACTTAGGTTTCCCTGTCTGGGACCAGCCAATTCATTAAGTTCCCTTTCTCACTGCTACCTCAGGTTCTGCTTCTCTGAGGCAATTTTCAGCTATTAATGCTGAGGGACTGTTGGCCAGGCTCCAGAGGTGTCTGGCCGCCATCCTCCTCCTTAGAGAATACCATTGCAGCCATTGGTAGCTAGGGGGTGTGCCTGTCCCCACCTTGTCGGTTTTCCAGTATGGGGATCTGAATGTGCACAGCCATACCAGAGTCTATGGGATGCTGGGGAAACATCCTCAGGTCCTCTTGCTTGCGCAGCAAACCCACAGAACCATCTCCTGGCCTGGGTTTCATGTTTCAATACAGATTGATATTATAATATACAGCATAATAGATGTTCTTATGCTATGGTATTGATATTATAATATACAGCATAATAGATGTTCTTATGCTATGGTATTGGCAACGCTTAGCATAGTTTCTCCTGGTGCCTCTTATTTTCCATGACTTTTTGTTTTGTTTTCTGTTTCTCTTCTAATCCTAAATTGCTATCCCACACCATATTTACTTTTCTAGTTATTTATTTATTTGTTTGTTTATCTATCTTTTTATTTTTTTAATTTGTTATTTATTTGAGACAGGGTCTTGGTATGTATTCCTGACTGACCTAGAACTCACCATAGAGATAGACTGGCCATGGAAACATGGTGATCACATGACCTCACAAGCACTTGGACTACAAATCAGGGGAAATCCCACAGATATCCATTTGAAAATCTCATCAACACAATTTAACTTCTCGGAAGGTTCTGTCTCTTTCCAGAAGGCTGTGGGTGAGATTTACCAATTTAGCACATCTCTGCTAAAAATATGTCTCTTTCCCAAGAAAGCAGTTTCCAAGATTTGAGGGGAAAACTCTTTAGTTTTCAGAGAAAGAGCAGGGATGTTTCTTCCCCACCTGTTTTCTTCTTCTTCTCCTCCTCCTCCTCCTCTTCTTTAAATCTGATAACACGCTAATTTAAATCAAGTTGACATTCTGTGGTAAATTTGTGGTTAACTCTTTCAAGTACTGAAGCTTGTTTTCAGTGAGGAGACTGAAGAGTGAGAACAATCCAGGCCCAACCACTCTAAGGCTGAAGCGTTATAGATCCTCAGACCAGACAATGTAGAGATAGCGATGTGTAATGTTTACTGTTTGCTGCCAATGAAGGCACAAGGATTTCTCCAAAGGGGCCTTACTGGGGAGGTGCTCATTCCTACCTTGTGGAAGCTGCCTCTTTGATGCAACCTGAGAGAGTTGACCTCAGAAACTGGGTCCAATAACACAGGACTCACAGAGGAGCCAGACTAATTTCCAGGGAGACGCCACCATACAAACATTGCTTATTGTTTATTTTCAGGGTCTTCACTTTAGTGTTTAGAAACTTCTTGAGCCTAGCATGGTGGTGCATGCCTTCAATCCCAGAAGCACTTGGGAGGCAGAGGCAGGCAGATCTCTGTGCATTTGAGGCCATCCTGGTTTTACAGAGCAAGTTCCAGAACAAGCGCCAAAGCTACACAATGAAACCCTGTCTCCAAAAACCAAAAAACAAACAAAAAACAGACAAAACTTCTTTTTAATGATGACTATCTTAAGAGATTTTTCTTTTAATCATATATATGTATTGGGGTGTGTGTGTGTGTGTGTGTGTGTGTGTGTGTGTGTGTGTGTGTGTGTGTGTGTGTGTGTATACAGGGTCTCACTATGCAGTCCCTAGCTGTCCTGGAACTCACTATGGAGATCAGGGTTGTCTGGAACTCACAGAGACCCACTTGTCTCTGCCTTCCAAGTACTGGGATTGAAGGAATATGCCACCATAACTGGCTTTCATGAATATTCCTTTAATCATCTTTAGATTCTTTCTTTCTGTACTATGGACATGACCATATAGATTTCCACCTTCAAACAGAGTTGTGGATTAATCAAGAGTTTTTCCACTACCATCCATCATTGCAGAGATAAATTCTAATCAGTCAGAATATTAGTTTTTATCTTACATGGCTAAAGCTGAGTAAGAATATCATATTCAATATTCTGACATCTGTTTTTATAAGTGAGACTGTCCTATGATCATTTTCTCTGCCGTGCATTCCAGGTTTAATAGAAAGACTAAAATAACGATGTAAAAGGCATTGGAAAGAATCATTTAACCATCCATGGTGATCTGAATGAGAATGGCCCCCATAGGCTTAAATATTTGAATAGTTGGTCCTCAGTTGATGGAATTGTTTGGGGCAGGATTAGGAGGGATGTCCTTGTTGGAGGAGGTATACAACAGGGGCAGGGGTGAGCTTTGAGGTTTCAAAAGACTCCTGTAATAGACTGGGTTCTTTCTTTCTTTCTTTCTTTCTTTCTTTCTTTCTTTCTTTCTTTCTTTTTTTCTCTCTCTCTCCCTCCGTCCCTCCCTCCGTCCCTCCGTCCCCCTCTCTCTCCCTCCCTCCCTCTCTCTCTCTCTCTCTCTCTCTCTCTCTCTCTGTCTCTCTCTCCCATGGGTGTGGACCAAGATGTGAGCTCTCAGCTGTTGCTTTGTTCTGCTGTCATTCTAACTCTCCAAGCCATAAGCCAAACCAAATGTTTTCTTTGTAAGCTGCCTTGCTGGTCCTGATGTTGTATCACAGTAATAGAAAAGTAATTAAGATACCATCTGAAACAGTTTACACTAAACATCTGGTACTTATTTGTTCCTGAGTTGACTTTTTTAGCTGATTGATATCTTCATTAATTATACTTCTACCCTTTCTTCAATTTCTTTCTTTCTCTCTTTCTAAGACAAGGGCTTGCTATGTACCTCAGGATGGACTTGAACTCACAATCCTGCTTTCTTTTGAGTTTTTGGTGGATCAAAAGCTACATCTACCTTTTCTTTATATTGTTGTTCTGTTGTACTTCCTCCTTCTAGTCCTGGATATTTTCAGAATCTATTTAAATGAACAGCTTTTAATTTGCCTGACATTCTTTATTGGTTTTCTTTCCCTCTTTGATCAATTCTTCTTGTAGTCTTTCCATCTTTTATCTCCTTTCTTTAACTCTATCCCAGTGTTTTTTTAACTTCCTTCAATAACTATTTAATTGGACAAGATTTGCTCTTTAATTAAGCATGTATTTTCCTTTGGGGTTGTAAGCCTCCCTGTAGGTACTGTGCTGGCTGAGCACCACAGGATTTTATGCTTTTCATGTTCCTTGCCATTCTGTGCAGAGTGTTTTACTGAGTGAGTTCTGAGTTTGCTTTTGATCCACGAATTTATTTGGAACTTTAAGCGTTTTTTTCAAAATGTGTTAAGTTGTATTGTTGTTTGTGGTTTTGCTTTCTGTTCTTAACTCCTACTTTCATTACACCGTGGTTAGAAAATGAATCTGTGTGATACTTACTCTTTTTTTTTTTTTTTTGATACTTACTCTTTGATACTTGTAGAAACCACCTCTGATGCCTAGTAAGAGTTCAGTTTTTGTGAGGTCCCAGATGTGGTAAGGAGAATGCACATTTCCTATGCACACAAATCAAGCTTATTGACAATTAGCAAGACCTTCTTAGAGCCTTCTCTTGACAGTGGTCCTTGGTATATCCATTTATTGTGCAGTGAGTGTTGAGTTTAATTCTAGTAATTGAGGTTACTCTTGTGATTTTCTGGGCTGCATTTGGTAGCTTCCGATTGGCTGAGTGCTGAAGGACCAGCTTTTCCTGTGGTATCCCCACAAGTGGGCCGCTCTGGTGGTTCAGGAGCTGTGTAATAGGCAGTGCAGTACGAGATGCATTATCTCTGGGCAGTGCTGTAGAGTCAGCACTGTCAGTTGGAGGAATATACAAGTGATTTGTAGCAGTGCTTCTCCTGTATGGAGTGAGTGGGATGCGCTACTTCTCCCGTGTTACATCCAGTGTTGAGTCTTCAGCCCTGATCCCAACCCCACTCCTCTGCATCTTGGGACTTTTGTCTCCATTATTCATGTTGAGATATCGCCTACATTTGAGCAAGACTAAGTAATGGAGGGAATAGGTTGTAATTTCTCTCATCTGAGATAGGAGTTTGTCTCGCCTCCTGCCCTGTGTGTTCCAATGCTGGGCTTCCAGCACCAACAGTAATATCATTGGCTCAGAAGAAAATCGTGTTCTAAACATACAACAAAACCCTATTAAAATAACATCTACAACACCAATGGTCATAAGAAAGCGAAGAGCTAATATCAAACACCTAGAAAAGTTATACAATAATGAAAGTAGAATTATATAAAAAAGGAATAAAAATGAGAAATAGGTGGAAAAATTCAGTTAAATGATAAGTATAATAGATAAAGGAGTGAGAAAAGTGTTGAGGGAAAACAAAGACAAGCTCAAAGCAAACAAAACTAGGCAAACTGAAGCTTCCTTCTTGCCTAGATAATGGAAATGCTTCCCCCCCCCAACTTTTGGTTTCAGATATCACCAGAGTTGTGTGTGTGTGTGTGTGTGTGTGTGTGTGTGTGTGTGTGTGTGTGTGTGTGTGTGTTGGGGGCGGACTTTGTCTTCTAGTCAAACAGGTCAAACCAGATGGTACAGTAAAAATACTTAGCTCTGGCCTCCTTGACAGCGAGCACCTCAGGGCTACATTCACCCCACTGAGCTACATCTGCAAACCCCAGCATCTGTGGGTGTAGGCGCCCCCAGCTTGCTATTCTCATCAGCTGAAATTGGCCATGTGCCTGCGGAAGTGGAAAATGTCCAAGTCATGGCTAATCCTCTTAATGTCTCAGAATCTCTGAGCATGGAGAGCATGATCAACCAAAGCAATTGGTGCTGAGGTGAGTGATGGCGGGCATGACTGACTTACCCTCTACCTCCTACAAATCCTCTTCCGCTGTCCCTGTTCATAAAGGAAGTGCCTTCCAGTTCCCTCTGCAATGTTGCAATGTAGACCCTGCTTTCTCCTATACAGACCCTGATCTGTAAAGTGTGTCCAAGTCACAGTCAGTTTCCTGGGTCTAAACTGAATCTTTGTGTGACCACATACTGAGCCAGACAAGAAGGAAGGCCACTGGAACTTAGAGATGTCAAAGGACAATAGCTGGTGCTGGCAAGACAGCTCAGCAAGCAAAGATACTTGACAGTAAGCCTGATGACCCAATCCCTGGGACACACACAGAAGAAAGAGAAAACTGAGTCCTGCAGGTTTTCCTCTGACCTCTACACACGTACTGTAGCATATGAGTGCTCATGTACATACACACACAATGAATAAGTAAACAAACAAATAGAAAAGAACACATGACCAGGTAGAGTGGCACATGCCTTTAATCTCAGCACTTGGGAGGCAGAGGCAGGTGGATCTCTGTGAGTTTGAAGCCAACCTGGTCTACAGTGTGAGTTCTAAGACAGAGCTACATAGAGAGACTCTCCCTCAAACAAACAAACAAAACACACCCCCCCCAAAAACAAACAAAAAAACCCTTTAAGATATCTTTGGTGGCCAGGTGGTGATGGTGCATGTCTTTAGTCCCAGTACTCAGGAGGCAGAGGCAGGTGGATCTCTATGAGTTAGAGGCCAATCTGGTCTATAGAGGAACTTCCAGGATAGCAAGGGCTACACAGAGAAACATTGTCTCAAAAAGCCAGAGAGAAAGAAAAATAGATAGAGAGACAGACAGAGTGGGTGAGAGAGAGATTGTTTGGCTGGAGAAATGACAGTAGTTAAAAAGCACCAGATGCTCTCCCAGAGGACCCATGTTCAATTCCCAGCACCCACATGGTGGCTCACAACCATCTATAACTCTATTTCCAGGGGATCTGACTCCATATGTGAAGGCAAAGAACAAGAAACAAACAAATAAATAAATAAATAAAAATTTTCACTAGGCAGTGGTGGTGTGTGTCTTTAATCCCAGCACTCAGGAGGCAGAGGCAGGTGAATCTCTGTGTGTTCTAAGCCAGCCAGATCTACAGAGTGAATTCTAGGACAGCTGGGACAACACAAAGAAACCCTATCTCGAAAAACCAACCAAACAAAATCAACAAAACATTGAGAAGTAATCTGAGCAGCCAGTATGACTTGTGGGGATTTTACAGATGAAATAATAATAAAATATTTTTCTGTCCCTTCTGAGTAATATTCTAGCATGGGAGTCTCCCTGCAGTCTACTGAACACAGCAATGCATTGGCAAAATCTAGTCTCATTGTCAACTTGATGGGACTTAGAATCATCATGGAAACAAATCCCAGGGCATGTCAGTGTGTGTGTGCGTGTGTGTGTGTGTGTGTGTGTGTGCATACGTGTGTGCGTGCGCGCACGCGCGCACACACACACACACACATCTTTCCAGATTAGGTTAATAAGGGGACCACCTAAAAGTGGGAGGTCTCATTTCCAGGGCAGAAGTCCTGGTCTGTATTTGGAAGAGAGCTGATCACTCACTAGCGTCCATCACTCTCTGCTTCCTGGTTATGGGTGCCATATGGTCAGCTGCTTCAAACTCCTGCTGCCATGTCTTACCACCGCGACGGACTGCACTCTCAAACTATGAGTCTATGTAAAATCCTTCCTTCCTTAAGTTGCTTTTGTTGCGTATTCTGTTACAGCAAAGAAGAAAATAATACACTGTATTTTGCAACCCTTCTGCTAGGACAGCTTGTTTTGTCTACTCTGACCTCTAACCTCTAGTCAAAGGTGACCTCATTACTTTGCCAGGCTTTGAGGCAGGGCCCAGGATTCTTCCCAATGGGCCCCATGTCAAAAGCCCAGAAAGACAAAGCCGTGTGGCAAAAGGCACTGTCTCAGAGTGTTTGAGAAGCCACTTTGGCCACATGACTGATTGGTGGTACAGAGGAAGCTGCCCTCTACTGTTTGATTGCTAACTGGATGAAAAGCAAGGACAAAGTCAACATTCCTTGCCTACAACTTAGCATATGTTAGGTTAAAAAAAGAAGTCCTGGGTCAAAGAGAGCAGAGAGAGGCTTTGTAGTGGTATTGCCTCTAGAGATAAACAACAAAGCTGAGTCACATGTTGGGCTTCACTTCTAGTCTCTCCTTTGTTTTGAAAGTGTTTTAAAAGTATTTTGAAAGCGTAGAGAGAAGTGGGGCAGAGTGGAATGGTAAGTGGCTATTGCCAGAGGTGGGCAGTTGCTGGGCTGTATGTGAGTTTTGAGAATCAACGGAGAGGGCTTGTGAGGGCAAGAGTGTTGTGACTCGTGGGAGCCGAGTGATGGGAAGGTCAAAGGACGTGTGGAGTTAGCTCAGTTGATAACAGTCACAAAGAGAAATGGATCAGAAGGGAAAGGGGGTGCTTTGTTTATTTCTAACGTTTTGCTCCAAGATTTATAGATTCATACTCTGTCCTCTTTCTCATTGTTCTGTCCCTACCACATTTGAGTTTTCTACTTGAAATGATTTCCTAAAGGTAAAAGGGAGATTTTTGTTTTTCTCAAAGATAAAAATAAAGGCACCCCTTAGACTTTTGGCATTCTCCCACCGCTACGATAATGTGGTTTGGGTAACTTGACCTCTTGGGACCTCAGTCTCTAGCTGTGAGAAGCCGGATGCACAGCGCATTAGAGGTAATACACACAACACAGAGATCAGAAATTAGAGCTGTTATTACACTTAAAAAAAAAAAACAAGTGGGGGGGGAAACGCGTGCTTTGACTTTGTAGATAATGATCTGACCTGAACCACAACATCAATAAACACTGCCTAGTATGCATATAGTTAGACAGCCGAGATATCTTCCTGCAAACCTTTAACGGGACAAGAGCATCCTGTCTCCTGGAGACTACATATCTCTGACATGGAAGGAAGATCTCTGAATTTGCAATCAAGAACTTAGTTTTTCCCTTCAGGCTCTCCCACAATTCACAGAAAGTACTAAGACATCAGTTTATCAGCTAGAGAGAGAGAGGGAGAGGGAGAG
>JAQHUG010000112.1:5398909-5425749 GCA_028555095.1 Dicrostonyx torquatus
GAGGTAGTATGGAGAGTTTAGGATTCCTTCTCTGACTTCTCTGAGCTGTGTACATGTAATTCTCCTTCATGACCTCTCTGAGAACCTTCTAGACTAATTATTTTTATTCATTTCTGGCTGTTGCACTGATATTTCTTTTATGACACCAGAGTGAGAAGAGCTAAGAATAACCCAGATTTACTCCTATGGGATCAAAAAGAACAAACCTCCAGGACTGCCTTTCCCATGGACCCTTCTGCCTCATGGCCTTTGGATAATTTTTGGAACACATTTGGCAAGGCCTTTCAGGGGAGAGAATTATAAGCAAAACCGGGAAAGATTCTTTCAGGAAAGAAAAAAATCTGTGAGAGTGCAAAGTTCTAGAACTTTCTCCCTGTCCCCACATGACCTCCTTGGACACTGGACTAGTCCATCAAACTGTGGAAATTTCCATGACCTTGTGTAGAAAAACATCATCTTAAACTGAACAATGCCAAGAGGTGCAAAGTTATCCCAAAGATAACCTATCTGACCCTTTTCAAATTATTTGTTTGAAAGGTTCTTTAGCTTGCAGTTTGTTATCAGATTCCAAATATACATAAGATTAATCCTTGACTATTTGTGTTGATGAACTCAAGAGTTGCTAAGTTCAATAATTTTGTTACAGTGAACTTAGCTATAGAGAAATTATTTTTAAAGGATTTTATTACTTATTTATTTATTATGTGTATCTGTACCTATGTGAGTGTATGCACATTTGAGTGTATAGAAATGTATGCCTGAGTGTTATTAAATCCATAAGATGCTACTAAGCACTCCCTGTCACTCTCTACATATTCCTTTGAGGCAGAGCTCTCCCTGAACCTAGGCCTCATGCTTTCTCAGCTAGTCTGGAAACTAGTACAACCGAGCTGTCCTCCTGTCTGTTCGACCCCTCGGGGCTGGTGTTGGAGGTATTTACAGGAACACCTGGCTGGCTGCATGGGTGCTGGGGTCCAAACCCTGGTCCTAATGATCATGGAGCATGATCAAGAGCTGCAGCTGACCCTCTCCAGACCCCAAACCTGCAGGGCCTATTTTATTTTACTTACCATGATGGTCACGATTATTAGTGTGTGTGTGTGTGTGTGTGTGTGTGTGTGTGTGTTATGTGAGAAAGACTGTTTCTAGAGAAGCTGTGGCACAGATCTGAAGAAACTTGATGAGTTTTGACAACTGTGCACAGACTCAACACCGAGCTCGTTTTACTTTCTCCCCACCCACCACAAGAAACCACTAGCCTAATTTCTCTGTGTTAAAACTCTGTCTCTCTCTGTCTCTCTCTGTCTCTCTCTTTTAAATTTCATATATGTGGAATCATCCAGTATGTCTAACTTTTTTGGTTCAACATTTTTTTTATTTATCTATGTTGTGTGTGGTATTAATTCATTCCTTTGAATGTTTGAGCATTTTTTTTAAATTTATACTCTATTCTCATAGTGATAGGTATATAAGTTACTGAGTTGGTTTTGTTGTTTTAGAGATAAGGTCTTTCTAAGTAGCCCAAGCTGGCATCAAACTCATAATTCTCCTGCTTTAGCTTCTTGAGATCTGGGATTATAGATATTTACCACCATGACCCTCCTTGGATTGGCTAGTAATCAGGCTGCTGGAGGTCATTGTAAAATCTTCCTATGTGCACATTACTTCACTGCTCTTAGACAAATACTTTGGGGTGGAATTGCTAGACCATAGTCCAGGTTTATACTAAATTTTATTTGAAATACTTTCTTTAACATTTTTTAGCCTTATTTTATGAGTATATTGCCTACATGAATATATGCACCCCATATCCATGTCTGGTATTCAGAGTTCAGAAGGCAGCATCATATCCTCAGGAATGGAATCACAAAGAGTTGTGAACCACAGTGTGTGTCCTGGAAACCAAATCTGAATCCTCTGCAAGAGTACCAGCTCTTAATAGCTGAGCCATCTCCAGCCTTTTTTAAATACCTTAAACTAATGCTCTTACCTCTGAGCTATCTTTCCAGCCCCAGTAGCTTCTGTCTTGATAACTAGTTCTACTGAAAGTCTGGGTAACAGAATGTATGAGTCTCCAAACATAAATTTATTTTAGCACTGTCTTAGACACTTCCAAGGAAGTTCGAAAAACAACTTACCAATTTTACTAAAAAGTACACTGGATGTTTGGATTGTAATTATGTTGAATTCAAGGTAGACTGACTCGTGTCTGTAAAAGCCTTCTAAGCCAGGCAGTGGCAGGCCATGCCTTTAATCCCGGCACTAGGGAGGCAGAGGCAGACGGATCTCTGAGTTTGAGGTCAGCCTGTTCTACAGAGCGAGTTCCAGGACAGCCAGGAAGGAGTACACAGAGAAACTCTGTCTCCAAAAACCGAAAGGGAAAAAGAAATCAATCTTCCAATTTATAATTTCTCTTAAATAGAGAAACTCATAATTTCTCTGTTTACTTCTCCTGAACTCTATCTCATCAATGTGACAGTTTTCAAGTCTGGTCCTTTTGGAGGCTTGGGTGAATTTCTTCATGTATATTTTATGGTTTTGATGTGTAAATTCAGTTGATGATAGATTTTGTCGAATTGAGTCCATATACACAAATGACTGGTTAGAGATTTTCATTCCTGCTGACTTACAAATGCCATTGTGTAGAATTCTTGGTACTTTTATGGAAAGAGGCATCCCAGTTGTGAGAAATGCCCTTTCTCAGGAGACTACTTTCTGGTAGTGACAGCCACATCAGCTTTCTGATCTTAATCCCTGCATATATTTTTTTACTCTTTTATTCTCAGTTTACTATGGGTTTTGTATTTAAGAATGATCTTGCATGGACAGCATGTAGCTGAGTCCTGACGCTTGTTGCAGTCTGAAAGCTTTCTGTTTTAGAAACTTTGTTCATTTGTGTTTAGACACTGTAATGGCTTCACCTTCACATCTGCCTCCTTGCTCTTTCCCAGCTGCCCCATTTGTAGTCTTATTTCTTTATTCTTCATTTTAGCTACTCAAATATATATTCAACACATATTGGAATATTCTGTTTAATTTATTCAATTACCTTTTATGTATGCTCCCTGTAGTATTCCATTATTTGACCCATTTCCTGGGGCCTTCACCATGCATTCTTAATTTTCCATGCTCTATTTAGTTAATATCGTACCATTTCAGACATACTAGAGTAACTTGAAAAGCTAAAGGCCCATTAACCTCAACCTTCTTTCTACACTTGACACATGTTTCACATTTACATAGGTGGTAAGTCTACCATGTAGGCACTAGCAAGATGGCTCGGTGAATAAGAATGTATACTGATCTTCTAAAAGATCTGGGTTCAGTTTCTGGCACCCACATTATATAGCTCACAGTCACCCATGACTCTAGAGAGCTGACACCCTCTTCTGGTCTCTACGGACATTGCACTCATGAGCCCTTCCCTGCCCCAACACACAATTAAGATAAATAAAAGACCTACCATACAATGTTATTTTTATTTCAAATATTTCTTTCAGTGAAAAAGATGGCATTTTCATATGCACAGTTATTTACTCACGTCCTTCACTGCTCCCAGTAGATTTCTACTTCTGACTAGTATTTCCCTGCAGCTTGAAATTTTGACCTTAACTTTTTTTTCTATTTTAATATCAATGCAAGTGTGCTAGTGGGATTTTGTAAACTTTCTTTTACCTGGAAATGTGCTAACCCCGCCTTCATTTTTGAAGGGTGTCATTTCTAATCAGGATTCCGAGCTAACGGGCTGTCTGTTTGTCTGTTTGAAGGCTGCCTTTGTTCCCCCATTATTTCCTGGCTCCCTCTGTTTCTGTGGCAAAATCAGTCACCATTCATCACTTTTCCCACCTCTACATGTGACCTTTTCCTCTGGCTGCTTTCAGACACTGGGTGTTTGGTGGCTTCACAATGGATGAACACTGATCTGCTTGTCTTTATTCTGTCTAGAGCAGGAAACATCTTGGATCTGTATGTAAGTGTTTGTCTTTGGATTCCAGAAATGGGCTGGCAAGATGGCTCAGTGTGTAAAGGTGCTTGTCACCAAGATGCTGTCCATCCCATGGTTCATCCTTCCCAAACAGTTCCACCAAATGGAGACAAAGCATTCAAATATATGAATCCATGGGTGCCATTCTTATTCAAACCGAGAGAGCGAGAGAGAGAGAGAGAGAGACAGAGAGACAGAGAGACAGAGAGAGGAGACCAGGAAGGGGAGGGTGATAGATTGGGTGCCATCACAGAGGGTGGTCTTTTCTCCTTTACTTTGCTGACCCACAGTCAACCTTCTCTGGTAATGTGCTTACAGACACCCAGAACTATGCCTTGAATTCCCTAGGCATCCATTAGAGCATTCAAATTGACACCTCAACCCAACCATCTAGTATATACAGCAGGTGCTCCCCTGGATGGAGTGGTTCACTCCTGTGACAATCTCCTGCTGGGTTCACCCTCAGCGTGCTCCCCTGGATGGAGTGGCTCCTCCTATGACAGTCTCCTGCTTTCCCCACATTTCCTCCCCTTAAGGTTATTACTCCGTCCCTTGTGCTGTCTGTGGCATGGTCCTAGTCACCAAGTCTCTTCGCAGAAGAACTTGTTGTGATGGAGTGATTTTCTGGTTATACTAAGGTCACTTTTCCTCCTCCAGAGTCGGGTGTCGAGAGCTAGCTGTAGGGACATGCACCTGCAATCCCAGCACACAGGAGTGGAAGCAGGAGAGGAGCTCAAGGTTATTCTCAGCTACACAATGAATTTGAGACCAGTTTGGGCTACACGAGAAAATCTGTCTCAAAAACATGACCTGTTTCTGGTGTTCATGCTAGGACACCAGATCTGTCTAGAAGCTTTGACTTGCCTTGCTTTCCCTCTCTTCTGTATATGCTAGGGGTTAAGTATCTTCAGAATAGAACTCTACTTATTTCTGCTTATTCCTTCTATAGTGCATATTTTATACTGTGGAAGAACTTGAGTGAGCACTGCTACAGCATCTCTGACACAAATATTTATCCTGTTAATTTTATTAGCATGTATTAAATACATATAGAATGGTTTTCATTATGATACCTCCACACATACATATAGTGTAATTTGATCATATTCATATAAACACCCACCAGCCTCTGTGGCCCCACTCCCACTGATCCCCTGCCTCTTCCCAGCTGATTGCTCTTCTTTGTTCTTGTCTTTCTTTGTGGTGAATCAATGAGTTTAATTAGAGTTACTTATAGGGAAAATGGGTACAGAATTATTTACAGATTCATAAGCAACGTACCAGTGGCTACATCACTGAGGGAAATGACTCTCCCTCTACCAACAATCATCAACTGCCTATATGTCTTCAGTAGCGGGCCTCAAGATACCCCAGCAATTGTCAACCAACTATAAATCATCAGGAAGAGGTGGAACCCCACAAACTCCTCCCCTCTTTATGATGAAATATTGACAGTCACATCTTGCGCAGGTAATGACAGTTACTGGGAGTTCAAGAGTGCATACCCAGGTCGTACTCGGGAAACAATGTTCTACGCCACCCCACTCCTTCTTCTCACTCTTCCTTTGTTTCTTTTCTCTCTACTGCAATGTTCCCAAGCCTTGGAGGGAGCGATCCAAATGTCACATTAGGAGCATTCAACAGTCTCTTATACTCAGTACGTAGATCAATTATACATCCATGCCGTACCCAACAGCCACTGCAAATGGAAGCATCTCGGATACAAAGATGTCTAAGGAACTGTTTTAGTTAGGGTTACTATTGCTGTGATGAAACACCATGGCCAAAAGCAACTTGCGGAGGAACCTTCATCACTGCAGGAAGTCAGGGCAGGAACTCGAACAGAGCAGAATCCTGGAGACAGGAGCTGATGTAGAGGCCATGAAAGGGTGGTGCTCACTGGCTTGCTTCTCATGGCTTGCTCAATCTGCTTACTTATGGCACCCAGGACCACCAGCCCAGGGTGGCATCATGCACAATGGGGAGGCCTTCCCCTATCAATCACCAGTTAAGAGAATGCATATGGCCTGATCTTATGGAGGCATTTTCTCACTTGAGGTTCCCTCTTCTCAAATGATTTTGTCTGGTGTCAATTTGACATAAAAACCATTCAGGACAGGAACCACAGTGTGAGCCCCAGCTCCTTTCCTGAGGAAGTGGAGTACATACCAATCCTTTAAACAGAAGAAGGCATTTGTGGGCAAATGTCTCACTAGGACCTCCTTCACTATCAACCTTCTTGTCTTTGCAGAGATGTGTGTGCATGACCCACCAAAGGTCGCTTATGCCACATTCAAAGCACTCGCCTACAAGAATGGCACTGTCCTTAACTGTGAATGCAAGAGAGGTTTCCGAAGAATAAAGGAGCTGGTCTACATGGTTTGTTTAGAGAACTCCTGGAGCAACAACTGCCAGTGCACAAGAAACTGTGAGTGTCCCTTTTGTAACCTCAATGGGAAGGGGACAACAGGAGACAGAGTCAAGCTTCTATTAACTTGGACCAACAGATAAAATAATGGTCAACAAATCTGTGGGATAACTGAGTTTAGAGGCTTCTAGGATAGCCACTCATTTAACATTGTTTAATGAGTGTCTACTCATTCAAAGGACAAGGCTTGCTAAGCCTGAGTCAGCCTGATAGATTCCGTGACTTTGTTGTTGGTCTCTATTCATTCTTCCTTGGGTTTAGAATGCTCCTTCACACAGCTTGTCTCTGTACTCAATTTCTTCTTCATTCTGGGGGGTGAGACTGTGGAAAAGTGATGTATATATGTATCATAAAAATATAAAATGTATATATAATAAATATATGTTATATGTATCTATTATATAATGTATACATAACAAATATATATTATATATGAAATGCTTTTGTTGCATATATCCATTGCACATAGTAGTGTATTATGTAAGAATATTTCATACAGGTACACACTGTAGAATGAACATATTCTGCCCCCACCTGATATCCCCTACTCTCTCTTCTATTCCCCTCCCATAAGAAACTTTCAGTTTCCTTGAACAGTTTTCTCTAGCTGCATCCATTTACTTCATCATGGCTGAAAATTTCCCATCATGCAGCTGATGGGTGGCACATGTCTTTAATCCCAGCACTCAGCAGTCAGAAGCAGGTAGATCTCCGTGAGTGTGAAGCCAGCCTGGTTTATATAGTGAGTTCCAGACCAACTGGAACTGCATAGTGAGACCCTGACTCAAATGTGTGTGTATGGTTTATACATGTATGTATGCATATACTAAAGAAAAAATCCATATATAGCACATTTGCTTTAATTACTCTTCTATTGTTAGACACCTAGGTGGGTCCCATAACTTATCTGTTGTGCATTCACCTTTATTTCTTAACCCTGAGGATGGAGGGGGTCAGTGAGTCAAACCATGTGAGGAGGACAGAGTTTAAATACGGCTGCTCTACCGAAATGCCTGGTTAGCTCATTTTCCAACAGATATCCCCTTATCCTAAGTTGGAGTTCTGATGCCTCCTCATCTGCAACTTCTCTTCCTAACTGGCATTTTCTTACCATTGCCTTAAGAGCATATATCTCCAATCTGAGTAGCTTTGAACCACTGCAGGAGAGTGAAGGAGTTGAGTGAGGGTTGTGGTGCTAGACCATTCCCACTGCTGTGTACAACACTGGCATCCCTGGTGACATGAAAAGATCCATTTTAATTATGTTTGATTCACATGTACACAAGGATTTTTCCAGTAGAAGAATCTTGCATTTCTATTAGGAAAGTATTGAATCCATTATCAATGTGTACATGAATGTGAATGTGCACATGGAGAGATCAGTGCTAGACTAGGTGTGCTAGCCCCATCCAAGAGAGGGCCTGTTTGCTCATCTCTGCAAGCCCAGCACCAGGCTATTTATCTCTGGGTCCTAGAAAGATGTCCTGGAGTGAAAGAATGCACGAACAGCTTCTTTCTCTTTTGAATATTTGCAAACTTATTTGCCTCATTCCTCCCATATTCTCTAGCCAATAACAACAGAAGAAAGCAAGTTACACCTAAACCGGAAGACCAGAAAGAACAACAAATCACAGAAATGCAGAAATCAACACAGTCTGTGCATCAAGAGAACCTTCCAGGTAAGATATGAGTCTCAACAAGCATCCTCCAGCTGGCTCCTGGGAGCTGACCTTTGGCTACATGGGAAGGATGAGCCAAAGGGGAGAGGTTAGTACTATTCTCCACAGGCATGTTCAGATGACCACATTGCCTAATGTTGGCAGACTCACTGCTTAGCATTTCAAGCTACTCTTTCTGAAGGTGATATAGACTATGACTTGGGAGCAGAAGCATTCAACTGCAGATTCAATTTGGTTCAAAAGCATGTGCTAGGAATAACTGTGAGCTAGGCACTGCTTGCAGAAGTATCAAGTGGAATAAACAGTAATGCTGTGGAGAATGCTCTTGTACACTGTAAAGATTTGTCACTTGTATTTGTTTAATAAAACTCTGATTGGTCAGTAGCCAGGCAGGAAACATAGGTGGGGCAAACAGACTAGGAGAATTCTCAGAAGAGGAAAGGCAGAGAGGCAGTCACTGGCCAGATGTGGAGGAAGCAAGATGAGAGTGCTGCACTGAGAAGAGGTACCAAGACACATGGCTAAACATAGACAAGAATTATGGGTTATTTTAAGTTGTAAGAGCTAGTTAATAAAAAAAACCTGATGGCTTTTAAACATAAAACAAACAAAGCCAGCCTACAAACCATAATCATAGAAAAATTAGACAACAATGAGGACACTAAGAGAGACTTACGTAGACCTAATATACATGGGAAAGTATAAAAAGACAAGATCTCCTGAGTAAATTGGGAGCATAGGGACATTGGGGGAGGGTTGAAGGGGGAGGGGAGCAGGAAAAAATGTAGAGCTCAATAAATATCAATAAAGAAAAAAAAGAACGCAAAAAAATAAACCTGAGCTAATAAGCCAAACAGGTTATAATTAATAAAAGCTTCTCCGTATTTCTTTGGGACAGAACGGCTGAGGGACCAGAAAGGACAGAAACTTCTGTTTATAAATTGTGTACAATATGGAGCTTTTGTTTACATGTTGCTTTTATTGCTTGATGAATAAAGCTGTTTTGGCCAATGGCTTAACAGAGTAAAGCAATGTGGGAAATCCGAACATAGAGAGAGAGAGATGTGGAGTAGGGGAGATGCCATGTAGCTGCCAGATGAGAAAGATGCCAGAACATTACTGGTAAATCACAGCCTCGTGGCAATGCATAGATTAATAGAAATGGGTTAATTTAAGATGTAAGAGCTAGCTGTGAATATTCCTGATTCACTGGCCAAACAATGTTGTGATTAATATAGTTTTTGTTTGATTATTCGGGTCTGGGTGGCCAGGAAACAAAAGCTCAAAAGAGACCGTTTACACAATGGTCTCTTTCTCTGCGCTCAAGAATTTCTCCTATTTTCTCTTAAGTGCAAAACAATGAACTTTGAGCAAAACCATTGGTAACAATTTGCTTCTTACAGAACAGGGGTTATAAAATGATAACCACAGACGATTATTTGCTAGTTAATGAGGTGTGGATGAGTGGCAACTGTGTCTGCCCATTCCTTTCCCAAAGGAAATAATACTTAAACCATGATGTCAGGAAGAGAGTCTCCAGGGTTAACGGAGATGTGCAAAGGCCAGTTGGCCATATGAAGAACCCTATGTCTTATGATAAAGTTATAACTTTACAAAGAACCTTATTATACCATGTATAATCTCATTTAAATCCTGCAGCTGAGTCAATCAACTGAGACACAGGGAAATTAAACAGTTTAGCTAAAGTCACATCATAGGGTGAAAGTAATACCTCTAGCCTCCTAGATTCGATGAAGAATCTTTCCACTGAGGTATTATTTAGGGATTTTTTTTTTGGTTTTTTGAGACAGGGTTTCTCTGTGTAACAGTCCTGGAACTCACTTTGTAGACCAGGCTGGCCTTACACTCACTGAGAGCCACCTGCCTCTGCCTCCCAAGTGCTGGGATTAATGCATGCACCATCACTATTTGGCCCTGAGGGATTATTTTTAGTGACTTAAAAACTACTCACAGCATCCAATACTGGGGGGGGGGCAGTGAGAAAGGCCAATCAAGAAGCAATATTGCAATGCCATGTTTTTAGCCTCTTTCCTCTTCCAGTTCCATCTTGAAATGGTGTTTCCAAATATATTTGATATTTGCTCTGCTTTCCTGTTAACCGGTGCTAACATCTACAGCTATTGAAAGGTCAATCTTTGAATTACTCAAGAGACAATCAGCTGAACCAGGCATGGTTGTACATGCCTGTTATCCTGGCATTTGGGGAGCAGAAGCAGGAGGATCAGAAGTTCAAAGCCAATTCAAACCTCACCCCCCAACAACAAAGAGAGAGAACCAGCTGTTTCTAGCTGAGGGGTATTTTATGAATTCTCATAGTTTTGTTTCTCCATCTAAAGAAACAAACCAAATTCATACAGGTTCTGTCAATTATGAAGATTCTTGACCTTAAAATAACATTTTGTTCTGAGACCAAAACACAGTTTCAATTCTGTTATGCCAAATGCAAAGTAGTCAGGAACACTCAATTTTCTACTGGGATAGGGGGTTTGTATGTGGTTTTGTTGGAGGTTATTTTGAAAATCTGGCAGGTTCCAAACGTGCGAG
Source organism: Dicrostonyx torquatus (assembly GCA_028555095.1). Lineage (NCBI taxonomy): Eukaryota > Metazoa > Chordata > Mammalia > Rodentia > Cricetidae > Dicrostonyx > Dicrostonyx torquatus. The sequence goes on from JAQHUG010000112.1 coordinate 5,409,567, forward strand.
TAATTTCATAATCCAGAGTTCGACAGTCTATCTAGTTCCATCTGATCAGATTGGGGGGGGGCAGTGAGTGGGGAATTCCAGATTAAACCAGAACAGCCCGTGATCTCAGGGGCCAAAGTTTAGGCAAGGCTGGTTCATTCCAATGAGTGTAAGTTGCTGGGCACAGGAGATCTTTAGAAGGCCTAACAGGGCCAGTGTGGGTCAAGCTTCAGATGTGGTTTAATTAAGGATCATGATTCGTTTCTCTGAGATTCTCTCAGCATCTCGCCTGCTCCAGACGTTAGCCTTCACCTTAGTCAGCTCAGCAAAGTGATTACCAACGGCTACTTAAATTTGTGCCTCCTCACTTATTCCGTGGAAACACAGAGTGGTCTCTCCCCTTACTGTCTCTCAGCTGAGGGCCCTCTTACACTTGTCTACTTTTCAAAAGTCCTCAGGGTCTTTGCAGCATCCGTCAAACAAAGATCTCCTTCCCCCGAGCCCCTGGCAAGCATCCACTCTTTCCTTACACAGCCCACTTTCTGTCCACCTACCGACGTCTTTCTTCCTACTCAACTGTGCGACCCCTGCAGGAGTGACAGGGCCCTACGGGACGTTTCCTGGGGAGACATGATCAAGCATCTGTTCACCAGATGGAGAAACAATTACATCCAAGTATTATGTAATGGATCAACGAATTTACTGGCTTGACTTTTGGGAGCATGGATGGCTCAAATGCAGCTGCATCACCCAAAACCCACCCCAGCATGGATGACAACCCATGGAAGTTGCATCCCTGGAGATCCTTGCAGAGAGCTCCAACAACTGAGAATCCCCTCAGTCATTGTTACTACTGATGTAACTTGGGGCAAGGGGTGGTTAGTTTCCTGAGACCTATGTGTTTTGTTTACTTTTCTGAGTCCTAAGGAGCCTTCCTCCAAGAGGGAAAATTTCAACTCTGAAGAAATAGCTGCACAGCACTGGGTTCCATGCCTTCCTACAATGTCTACATTCCTGCGCCCCAGCCCCATGCTCTCAATAGTTGTAAGTTCAGTGAGAAAGTAAAACAAAAGAGTGAGAACCAAGGTCCAGTTTCTAGGGACCAGAGTAACTCCGGGTACAAGAAGCAGCCTAGAGGCACTCACTCGGCCTTCCCAAAGTTGCCTTCAGAATTATTGTCCTCTTCCAGGTCACTGCGGGGAGCCCCCTCCATGGGAACACGAAGATACCAAGAGAATCTATCATTTCATGGTAGGACAGAGAGTTCACTACGAGTGCATTCAAGGATACAAGGCCGTACAGAGAGGTCCTGCCGTGAGCATCTGCAAAATGATCTGTGGGAAGACGGGGTGGACGCAGCCCCAGCTCACATGTGTAGATGAGAGAGAGTACCATCAGTTTCCAGGTAGGTTGTGTTAGGGTCCGAGAGAAGCCCCCAAAGAAGATCAACAGCCATAACAAGAGCACTTTATTAATTCCAATGTTGGGGGTGGTACTTGGAGACCCCCAAAGGAGGTCACAAGCCCCTTTTAAGCAGAGTTAGGGGCATTCCAGAGAGAAGGGATTAACCTGGGGTTGACTGGTGGAGGAAAGATTAGTGTGGGGGCTGACTGGCGGAAGATCCTAGTGGTTAGGGACCTTCCAGCAGCAGGGAAGGGAAAGCTATCTTTAGCCTGCAGAAGTCTGGGGGCATCTGCTGAGCTAGCAGAAGGGATTTTGGAGCCTGCTGAGCCAGCAGAATGTGAGGGTGCTTACTGATGGTCACCCATAAATGTGGTTTTCATGAGACCTGATTGGAGCTCTGACCCATTCTAGTGTAGTGAAACTAAGGTCTGGCCTCTGTCAGGGCTCTGATCTGCTGTCCCACCTTCCAGCCTTTTTAGTTGTTCCTTTTTGTGTCTGTCCCATTCTTTTCTCCATCTGGACCAAGGTGAGACTCCTCTTTGCTTTGGAACTTTGGAAAGTCACTTGACCCTCTGGGTCTATCTTTTAAAACAAAACAGATCAACAGTGAGGTCCCTTCATCTCTGTTCTATACAAAGAGGCAGAGAAATAGTTATCTCTCTAGTGTTCCAATACACACAGGATGCTGCTTCATGGCAATAATTCTATCCTAGTCTAGCTGATCCTTAACTTCCACAATTTCTGCCCAACTACCAAGACATCCCATAGTTCATGAGGGCAAGTCCAGCATCACGCCTGCATGCTTCTTCCTTTCTCTTGTATTTAATATAGGTATGACATTCGTACAGTGCTCCATTGTCATTGTCATTAAACTCCCCTGTAAAGGTACTCCCCAATCTTTGATAAAAAAAAATACAAGTATGTGGGAAGGGGTTTGCTTTAGCATGTTTGCTCACCTACCCTCTCCTGCTCACATGTGACCTGCCTGTGTTGAGGTCTTCTGCCATATTTGTTTGAAATCTTACTACTTCCATAATCCAGAGTTACTCATGACTATTCCTAGTTTATCTGCTACTATTTGTCACACTCTGTGACTTCCCCCGTGTCCTCTCAGGATGCTACGCCTTTCCCATAACTTGTTCTCGGTGAACTGCCCTCTTGGTCAGGGCATGCCAATGGTTTTCTTTGTAAGAGATGGAATGACAAGTCCCTAGGTGTCTGTGATGAAATACCGTGACCAAAAGCAACTTAAGGAAGAAAGGGTTTATTTGACCTACACTTCCACATCCCTATTTATCACTGAAGGAAGTCAGGACAGGAACTCAAACAGGGCAGTAACCTGGAGGCAGGAGATGATACAGAGTCTGTGGACAAGTGCTACCTACTGGCTTGCTCAGTCTGCTTTCTCATAACAGGACCACCAGCCCAGATGGCATCACCAATGATGACTGGGCCCTCCCCCATAAATCATTATTAAAGAAAATGCTCTATAGGCTTGCCTGCAGTCCAGTCTTATGGTGGCATTTTCTCAACTGAAGTTCCCTTGAGCTCCAATGAGCCTAACTACATCAAGTTGACATAAAATTAGCCATAAGTGACCCACACACTGGGTCACTGATCACAAAGGGACTAAAAGCTCTATTTAGCTACATATGGTGGTGGCGGTGGTGTGTGTGCACACGCAAGTGTGTACACATGTGATTTGACCTGTTTCCAAGTCAAAGGTGGAATCCAGGGCTGCGTAGGAAGGCTAGAGAGAAAGACCTGCTCACAGTTCCATAGATAGCCACTGTCAAGGTTAGAGTCCCCCCTTATATGCTCTACTATGGCCCTTCACTGTGTCCAGTGCTGCTGATGTGACTCTGTGTCCCTGAGTCATGCCTTAGCAGGTGTTTCTGGGACCAGAAGCAAAAGGCAGGTGGAGGGAGACATTATGGTTTCATATCTCCGTCTTAGGTTACAAATTCATTGCTTTTTCTCTTCTGCAGCCAGTGAAGACTCTCAAGGAAGCAGAGATCCTTTTCCCGAGAGTGAGACTTCCTGTCCCATCACCACTACAGGTATGGAGAGAGCTTCTGAGAACAGACATTTGGCCATCAGGCAAGGGCAGGCAGTGGCTATGCAAGCTTCCCCAGCAATGAATAAGATGAGGAGGGGAAGCTGGGCCTTGCTGTCTTCCTGTCCTCCAAAGCAAGAACATGGCCATAGCAACACAATCAATGCAAGGCAGGCTGGGAAGATGACTCAGTTGGTAAGGTGCTTACGCTGTAAGTGTAAAGTGCTGGAGACCAGCTTCGACAAAAATACCACTTACCAGGGTAGAGACATGGGCATTAGAAAAATTAGTAAAGAGGACGAAGATGTGAATGAAAATAATTAAACAGAAAACATAGGATAGGGAGAGAGTTCCAGTAAATACTGAAATCCACTGCGTTTAGTTTTCCATATACTTTTATATCCCAATACACAGGGGAAGAAGACAGAGGATGTTTTAACATGATACAAAGGGAAACTGGAATAGTTACTTGCTTCAATACTTTGAGCCATCAAACAATTAACCCATGAGAAAATCATTCTGTTTTTTTAGGCAGGGAACCCACCCTAGACCAAGTATCCTGAAGACAGCCACTCCCAAGGTCAAACTTCTTATTTCAAAAGAAGGAGAAGAAGTATGCTTAAAGTTCCTGTCCCTTGGCCAGCATGGAGTGGATCTACCTGTGTGAGCCATCTTAATGTCAAAGAACCAAATAACCATGTCCTAGGTCAGGAAGTGTAACCCTAGCTGTTGTCAACAATTTTGAGTAACCTTAAACTCTCTGACCTTCAGACAAAGGTGGAAATAGGCTCACATTTTTGGCCCTCACAGTAAAGCATAAGGAACTGAGTTTGATCCCCCAGAAACCATGTTCAAAGTTTAAAGAGCTGTATATGGCAGTAGCTGGCTATAATCTCAGCACTGGGGAGGCAGAGACATGAGGATCTCTGGGGTTTGTCGTCATCATCTAGTTTAGCTGAACCAATGAGGATCAGGTTCAGTAAGAGACCCTGTCTCAAAAAATAAGATGATCAACTAAGAAAGACATCTGAGGTTGACCTCTGGCCTCCACAGGTGCATGTGCATGGGAACTTGCACACATACACACACACACACACACACACACACACACACACACATGCACACACACACATGAATGTGCACACTCACTACACACAAACAGTCTAGTGGAAGTGTCAGAAGGAGAAACCACATAACTGAGGTTGAGGTTTCCAGACAGGCCCTGCTCACCTGGCCACTCATATCCTTTCCCCCAACAGAATGACGAATCCAAGAAGCCCCTACTTTTCTGGCTTCATGCAGGCCTAAGTTTGCTATAAGCTAAGTGTCTCCTTGTCTCTCTTCTCCACAGACTTGCAGCCACTCACAGAAGCAGCGACAACTATGGAGACCTTCATACTGACAATGGAGTATCAGCTGGCAGGTGAGTCGGGTCATTTCAGTTGTGGACAAATAGGGCAACATGCCAAGACATGGACAGTCTGACCTGTTGAAATGATTCCCTCCTTTCGCTGAGGTTTGTAAAGGGAAAAGATAACTTTAGATGCTCACATTGCTCAGAAGCCTGTGGATTAGCTGCAGTGTGTTGGGAGTTGTATCAGCTACCTTTTGAATTGCTTTGACCTGTTGAGACAAACCGAAGGAAAGAAGGGTTTGTTCTGACGAACAGTTCCAGGATCCGGTCCATCACTATGGGGATGCATGACGGAGGAGACTGAGCAACTGGTCACTTTGCATCTGCAGTTAAGAAACAGAAAGGCTGCCTATAGTGATGCATGCCTTTAATCCCAGCACTCAGAAAGCAGAGGCAGGCAGATCTCTGTGACTTTGAGGCCAGCCTGGTCTATAGAGCGAGCTCCAGAAGAGCCAGGAGTAAACAATGAGATCTTGTCTCAAAAAGTAAAAGTGAGAGAGGGGGAGATAAGGTGGGGAAGGGGAGAGAGAGATGCTTTGTTCAGTTCACGGTTTTTTTTGTTTTTGTTTTTGGTTTTTTTTTTTTCTTTTTTCTTTTGGTTTTTCGAGACAGGGTTTCTCTGTGGCTTTGGAGCCTACGCTGGAACTAGCTCTTGTAGACCAGGCTGGTCTCAAACTCACAGAGATCCGCCTACCTCTGCCTCCCGAGTGCTGGGATTAAAGGCGTGTGGCACCACTGCCCTCAGTTCACGTTCTTTCTCGTGGAGCGAACACCCCAGCCCACGGAATGGAGCTGTCCGCCTTTAGAATGGGTCTCCCTACCTCAGCTAACCTAATCTAGATAATCTCACACAGACATGCCCAGAGTTTTATCTCTACAGTGACTCTAGGTCCTGTCAATCAAAACAAACCAAGAGCATCCCAAGAGTTAAACCTTAAAGCACCCTAAACCAGTTCCTCTCACATACATCTTCGAGAACAATGCCCCCAAACTTTAGTGAGGGACAAAGCCAAGACCCAGAGAGAGAAGTAAAATTGTCCATAAGCACCTCAGATGTTCCTGGCAGGAGGTAAGAAAGTGCTACCTGGAGCACTGAAAAAAATGGCAGAATCTGGAACCTTCACAAGTCAGCATCTGGGAAGTGCAAGCACCTCCAGGAGATATCAGTGTGTTTAGGATTTCTCATTTTGTTTCAACATTCCCTCCACGGAGGAAGCTGCTGGTGAGGCCTGTCCTCTGAGCTTTCCTCAAGTTTCAGCTGCAGGCCCCTCCAGAGGACAAGGGCCAGCCCCTTTTCTATAGAAAAAAGACACCATAGGCCTCAGCTGCACAGAAGATCCTTGCTCACCTATGGGATTTTCTCACCCGCCCTATGGATCCAGTTCCTTTACACCCACAACCCCTCCCCCCTCCAAAGCATGGCCCCAGTGCTCAACCTAAACTCCCTCTCTTTTGACAGTGGCCGGCTGCGTCCTCCTGCTCATCAGCATCCTTCTTCTGAGTGGGCTCACCTGGCGACATAGATGGTGAGTCTGACGCTGTAAGAACTAATAAGTACTCCCAATGTCTGGTCCCTGTCCTGGCAGCATGAACACTGCCCAGAACCTGAACTCAGCTGACAGCCTGGGAAGATACACCGCTCAGTGAAGGGCTTACTGCGCAAGCATAAGCACTTGAGTTCCATCTTTTGGGGAAAAGCTTTGTAAAACACATAACAAAACCAACCAACCAAAAGCTGGATGCGGTGGCACTTACCTGCACAGTTGCACACGCACGCACACACATGGGGATGGAGAGGATGGGCATGCTGGCACATTCCTTTCATCTTTGCACTCAAGTCTGGAGGCAGGAAGAGCCATGAGTTTGAGTGTGAGGGCAGTCTGGGCTGAATAGAAAATAGCATGTCAACCTCAGCTACATAGTAGGAGAGACCTCAAAATAAATGAATAGACAACATGCCTACGGATGTATGTAGCTTGGTTGGTAGAGTGAGTGCCTAGCATGTTCACAAAGCCCAGGCTTGACCTCAGCACCAGAAGAAGTCGAGCATAGTGCCCCAGCACTCAAGAGGTAGAAGCAGGAAAATCAGGCGTTCGACATCATCCTGGGCTACATGAGATCCCATATCAAAAAGCTAAACTGTTTTTTAAAAAGAGATAAGAATGTAAAACCATCTTGAGAAAAGCCAATCTGTCCTCATTAGGGTCAACTGGGTGAGATATTCTGTCCCTGTCTTAGTTTCGTTTCCTGTGGGTGTGATAACATACCCAGACAAAAGCAACTGAAGGGACGGAGGGTTTATTTGACTCGCAGTTTCTGGTTGTAGTCCAGGGTTGTTTGGGAGTTATGGTGGCCAGAACTTGAAGTGGTTTCTCATCTCACACCCACAACCAAAAGCAGAGGGCAATGGATTAATGCATCCACACTCATGCTCAGCTCACTTTCTCTTTGTTTATACAGTCTGGGACCCAACCCCATGGGGTGGGTTTAGGCTGGGCCTTCCCAGATCATTTAACATAGTGAAGACAATCCTCTGCAGACATGTCCATGGGGAACCTTGTCTAGGTGACCCCTCACTGAGCAATTCCCGTCCAGGAATTTTGGATTGTGTTAAATGGACAATTAAAACTAATCATCCCAGTCTCAAATGTGAAGGGCACGCCCCTTCTGCCAAAGCAGGTTCTGGCCAACCCAGATACTCTTAAATCCTTTAATAACATAGCCATAAGGTGGATAGGTGGGAATCCAGTTCCTTCCATTCTCAAGTTGTTCCTCTGGCCCACTCTGGGCTGGTAACTTAAAGGCTACTGGATGAAGGAGTTCCTACAGCACCCCAGAGGTGGTTGTTCTAGGAACTATTCATAGCCTTGGCAATCTGCCCATTTCTTTACGGTGGTCTCTTGGGGTTATGGGAATGAAGCATGATGTCATATGCCTGGCAGTCTAGGGGGCTCAGTACATGTTAGACCTTCTCCCTGCTCAGGATGAGCAACTAGCTGGCAACAGCCTTTTCATTTGGAAGCTTGAAGACCCAAACACTCAGAACCATTCTAAGCCTAGCTTAGAATGTTCATGATGGGAAGTAAGGAAGTGCGTAGAAACCACATGAGTTCCTAAGACCTCCCAGTACCATCAAGGAGACAGAAATCTAATCATAATATGACCCCTCTGGTTAAAGAACTTGATAAAAAAAAAAAACAAAGCAAGCAAATAAACAAAACCCCAAAATAAAAACCTTACCTCTGGGGGTGTTGTGGCACAAACCTGAAATCCCAGCCCTGAGGAGTACAGCCTGGGACTACATAACAAGACCATGTCTGACCTAATTCACCTACTGGTGCCCTCTTGTGGCAAATTGGAGATCCTACCTCTGAATTACTGAAAAAAAAATATGATCTTGGCCAGAGTTATTTTGGTTGTTTTTGAACAATTACTAGGAGCTAGGATGTGCAATAGCTGGCTTACATTGGTTAAATTTTTGGGAGTTGAATCCAAGGCCTTGAGCATGCCAGACAAATGTTCTATTCAGTTACCACCCAGCCCTTTGAACTGCTTGGTTTTGTGAGTATTTTCTTCTCTTTTTATGTTTTTTTAAAGTTAGTGTTTTGGTGGGGCTAGGGCACTTGACACGCATGTGTGTGGAAGGTAGAGGGATGGGGATGTCTTGAGGCTGGGTTTCCTCAGGTAGGAAGGTAGCGAGATTCTGAGGTGAAATTCAAACTTAGAATCTCAGCGTTAGAGTGGAAGACTGTTCAGTTCACGTGTGTTTGGGTGGGGACCATGTCATACTATGGTACATGTGGCTGTGACTGAGTTAATCTTCTAGGAAGAAGAGTAGAAGAACCATCTAGAAAATTCGGAGCAGTCGGAGGCCAGGAGAAGCTAATGGGAATCATGAAGCTCAAGCAAAATCAAAGAAGTCAAACACTCACTCAACAGGTGTCTCGTTGATTCTTTGGGTCCTAGAAAGTACTGAAGTCACAGGCTATAACCGCACATTAGGGAACTGCAACCCCATCACTAAACTGGACATTGCCATTGAAGAATGGGAGAGAGGACCCCACAGCACTCTGTGCTTTGTTGTCGTGGACATATGTTGATGAAAGCTATAGTGGCATGGACACTTTTCATGCCATATACATTATAGAAAAAAGTAGCGTTGGGTGACTTCATTGTAATTTCCCAGTTCGGAAAGTCTACGTAAAGCCTAGCACTAATGTAAATATTCTTTCTCCTCCCTCGTCCTCCCTCTTCCCTTCTCCTCCCTTCTCCTCCCTCGTCCTCCCTCCTCTACCTCCTCCCCAGCACCCCCCTCCCTGCTCTCACAAGCTCACCCTAGTCAAGTGGCTCCTTCATCAACCTCTGGTTGCCTCACTGGCTCTTCTGACGTCATCATTTCCTGATCAGCCTTCAGACTGGGGCTGGCAACTAGGACTCCGTATGTTGTTCTCTCGGTACTAGAAGGGAGCCAGCCCCCTTCCTGTTGAGGCTTCCGTTTTGAATTTCTAAGGAACAGAAGCTTTGGAAGAGCAGTTTTTGAATAATACCAAAGCAAGGGGGTCAAGTTGTGGGGGAACTGCAGGGGGTCAATGTTCGGCAGCCCGTGTCTAGGGTCAAAGTCAGGAGCAGAAGGCTGGGTCCTGGGACATGAATCATATTTATCTAATGCTTTCCTAATTGGCCACTCTAAGAGCTGGTTTCTTTGGGACTGTCTTCAACTGCACTCTAAATTTAGCCTGCATTGTTGATGCTTGTAGACGTGGACCTGGTACATGTCATGAAAACACTGAGAAGAAAGGAATCCTTTCTATGTTTATGGAAGGGAGGAAAGAAATAAGGAAGCAGAGGAGATGATTACATCAAAGATTAACTAGAGACTGGATAACCCAGCCATCCTCAAATAATTCCCCTCCAAAATCTCCCAATTCAGACCCACCCAGAAGCCTTAGGAAACGGACTGTCGGGCCAGTCCAGTCTGAGTCAGCAAGTGTGGAATTCGGGTTTCTCACAAGTTCCTGGGTGGTGCCTTGATGTTGCTCTCTAGACCACGCTCTGTGAACCACCAGGCTATCCTTGCATGCTCTCACCTTCGCTTGCTACCCAAAGCAACTAGATTCTGGTGCCCGGGTCCCTAAGAACATTCTTGTTCAGTCTCTTTTTGTAAGATTTCCTCTCAAGTGAGTTGAGCCAGATGTTCAAGCCTAGCAGTGTTTTGGGGATTCACAAGAAACTTAAGCTATCAGTTTTCATTTCTGAAACAACTGGAAAATGTTATGGGAAGTCAAATGTCAGACAGAGCCCTTTTTGGTCTTTAATATGACCAAGTATAAACCAGACTTTTCCTATCTTTGGTCTCATCCCTTTCCAAAATATACTTTTTTTGGGAAAAGAAAAGCTAAGTAGAATCTCAAATCACTAATTTTAGAAAAGAAAATAAAATGTTAAAATCTTTCTAAAGAGCTGTAGTTAGTGGCACAAACTTGTAAGGCCATCACTCAGGAGGCTGAGGCAGGAGGATCACAGCAAGTGTGAGGTCAGCTTGACCTACATAGCATAAACTCTGCCTCAACCACCACCCTTTCCATAAAAATAATCTTACTTGCCTAAATTAAAATTTTAATATACATCTGTTTATCACATGTGTGCTTGGTGCCCAGGGAGGCCAGAAGAAGATGGTGGGTCCCCTGGAACAACTGGTCATGAGCTGCCATGTAGGTGCTGGGAACTGAATCCCTGTCCTCTGAAAGAGGAGACTGTGCTCTTAACCACTGAGCCATCTCTCCAGCCCAATAAATTGAATTGTATTGTCCTTGCTCATTATGGGAGATGGGGATATAATAACAAATTTTTTCTTGATAATACTAAGATATTGTTTAACTATTTTACTCTCCTTCACAAGTGTATGTTGGAATTTTCTAGAATCTACATGTGTAATGTTGTCATCACTCTGGTGTTAATGTATAAGGGATTTATCTTGTTGTTCATAAAATAATTAATAAATGATGTTTCAAGTTTTTCTTGGTTTTAGTTTTATTGATAGAAACTCATTTACATTAAGAAAGCCTTTTGTTGTTGGAGTTTCTGTCCTGCCTGGTTCCCACAGTTGTTAGGTCCCAAAGAATCACACAGAAGTCTATATTAGTTATAAACTGATTGGTCCATTAGCTCAGGCTTCTTATTAACTCTTGTAACTTATATTAGCCCATTATTCTTATCTATGTTTGCCACATGGCTTGGTACCTTTTTCATTGGGGCAGGTCACATCTTCATTCTCCGGTGTCTGGACAGGACTGGGGAGGAATGGGCTTCCTCCTTCCCAGAATTCTCCTGTTCTCCTTGATCCACCTCTACTTCCTGTCTGGTTGTCCTGCCTATACTTTCTGTCTGGCTCCTGGTTAGTCAGCATTTATTTAAAACAAATTGACAGAATATAGACAGTTGTCTCACACCAGCCTTTTGGGATCCTCAGTAGTTTTTAATGGTTTTAATAATTTTTAATAACATAAAAAAAGGTCTGACAAATTCTGCTCAAAAGTTGGTATGGTTTGAATTGGAAATGTCCTCAACGGGCTCATATGCTCCAACACCAGCTAGCAGAGCTGTTTGGGTTATGCAACCTTTAAGAGGTGAGGTCTTGCTCATGAAGACAGGCTTTTGGAGGTGAACCTTTGAAAGTAACAGTCCAGCCTTGCTTCTAGTCTCCTTCTCAAGGCTCTCCAATGAAGCCACCATGTAAGGAGTTCTACAACACACCTCTGCTGTCACAGAGTCACTGCCCTGTACCTTACCCACCACTATGGAGTGTGCCCTCTAAAACTGTGAGCCAAAACCAACCTCTCCTCCCCTAAGTTACCTCAGTTGTTTTGTGCTAGCGATGAAAAGACAAAGGCAAGACAAGGTTTGGAGGCTCATGGGAGCAGCACAGCCACACTCAGGTACAGCTGAGATGTTGGAATTATCAAGGGTAGGGAGTATAACAATTGAAAATTAATCCTTATGACAGAGATTGCTATGGCACCCTAAACCCATTCTTCCCTTCTTCCACTAGTACTAAAGGCTCAAGATGTTAGGAGATCATATCTTGCTGGTGTTCTAATTCATTTATAGTGTCAACTTGGCACAACCAAGACACCTGGGATGAGGGAACTCCCCTTGATCAGTTTGTCTTCACTGACAATTGATATGGGAAAGGTCCAGCCCACTCTGAGGAGCATCGTCCATAGGCAGGTAGACTTGGGTCATATAAGTAAAGTGGCTAAGTGAGTGAACCAGCAGTCAGTGTTCTTCCACGGCTTCTGCTTCACTTTCTGCCTGAGTTCCTGTCTTGATTTCCTCAATGATAAGATTGTAACCTGGAAATAAACCTTTTTTACCCATAGTTGCTTTGGGCATAATAATTATCACAGCAACGAAAAAGTAAAAATAGAGCAACATCTTTCTCCCTAGCTAATGAGGCCTTTTCTCAGCCTTCTTTGCAGCTACATGTGACCATGTGATTATGGTTCGAACACAGAGCTAGGAGTAGAAGCCATGTGTGCAAAGTCTGGCCGTGCCTTGAGAAAGTAAGCCGCATTTCCTCTCTTAGTTCTTCTCACTGGCAGGCACATGGTCTTGTAGTGGGAGCAAGAACCACCAGCAGGATAGAAACCCATTTTAAATTTGACAAGGACACAAAATTGAAGAAATATAGACATTTATCTGGTGCCAGGAGTTGCAACATGACTGATTGTATTGGACTATACTTTGGCCAGATACACTACTCTGATGGAGGCCACTATGACTTTTCCCTTGTTATAACAAAACCGACAATCACTAATGCCTGTACTGTCATCAGATCGACACATACCCTCTTCCCACTCCAAAATTTTCTCTTGTGGTAATGGTAACATCAAAATATCTTCACTAAAGAGAGAATGAGCTTTTGACATAAGAGCAGACTCAAGTAATTACTCGTTTTAAGGTCCATGACTCTCGTGTGAGCATTTGCCACCAGCAGCTCAGTACACAAGATGAAATGGCATGAGATCTCTCTCCTAATTGGACTACTCCCTTAATTGTCTTTGGAGATGCAATCAATTTACAACAACCTTGACAGATTTATAGAAACCCTGGAGGATGTCTGGAAATTATTGGTCATATGGAGATATTCTCATCAGATGAGATTTCTGGGTAAGTCAATAATCAGAAAGAGAAGGCTACTGAGCGTTCCAAAGCCCCTCCTCTGATTTCCAGTCCACATTTCAAGAGGTGAGGGATAAAATACATCTTCTCTTCTGCTGCAATATTAAAGATTTGTGAAATTTTTTTCCAGTCTGGCCTCTTAGTCCTACATCAAAACCTTATAGAAAGAGACCAGTGAGATGATCAGTGGGCAAAGGTGTTTGCTGCCAAGCCTGATGACTGGATTCAATCCCTGGAACCCACATGTTTGGAAATAGACAACTGACTCCTTTAACTTATCCTTTGAACTCCACATGTACACCGTAGTACAGGTTTCTTCCCAACACACACACACACACACACACACACACACACACACACACCCTTTACAGGAAAGAAAGAAACACTACAGGGCAGAAGCTGGAGATACAGGCTTCATGAAGCTAAGTTGTGTTTGGATAAACCTAACACTAGTGGTGACATAGAAAAGAACTCTACAAATTTGGTATTTTTGTTGTTTGAGACAGGCCTTCATTATGCAGCCTAAGCTAACCTTGAGCTTGCAATCCTATTTCAGCTTCCTGAAATTGCAGGCAGGCATCAACATATCCAGCCCTAAACTTTTCTTTTTTTCTATCCTTAAACTTCCTATGTATTGAAGGAAACCCTTGAACTTCTGGTCCTCCTGTCTCCACCCCTTGAGTGCTGGGATTCCAGGCACACACTACCATGCTTCATTTATGCAATGCTGGAGATAAAACATTGGGCCTAGTGCAGATTAGGTAAGCACTCTGACAGATCAGAGTATAAAATAAAATTCTGAGACAGATGCCAGGAAATCCTCTAATCCTCCCTTTTTCTTCTTCACAACTGCAATTGGAGTCCTAAATTCTGCCCTGTAGGCTGGCCAGAGAGCCCAGATAAACCTGAACTCGAGTGGTAAAAGCACATGAAGGGAACTTCTGGTCCACATATATGGAGATGCAGGTTTGGAAACCCTGTGAGGACACCACATGCTCCCTTGCTGGTGATGCATGAAATACTGCTTGGTGATGCATGAAATACTGCCCACAGGTCAAGGAACCCAATGGTGTGCATGTCCCTTGTAACCACCTATGCACGGATTTGGGAACATAAAATCACTAGATGTTAATCTGCTGCATTGAAAAACATTCCACCTGCTGTGTGACTAGAAAAGCGGAGGAACAGGAAACAAACTGAACTGGTTTCCTTCCTACCCACGCACGGCCTCACTGTGAAGGAAAGGGAGAAATGGATAGTGAGGTGGACCAAAGCTTCCGTCTTCTTAGTGCTTCGTGATTTGAGGAGGAAGGGTAGCTCTAGTTCACAGTTCCCTGTTAAACTGAGGTCCCTGACAATTCAGCGGTGTCTAGTTATATTTTGAGACAAACCACTACGAATGCAAGTCCTGCAGACTAGAAATGGGAACGTCAGAGAGAATTAGAAACATCCCTATAAATTTTCCTCTGGTACATGTGGTCCAAACAAGACCCAAATGTTCCCACTTGCCCAACTCGTGAGAAATGGTTAGCTGAGGGCAGAACAGGCAAGCATACCTTCCTGAGGATTAATAAGGAAGGTGCTCAGAATCCTGCCATAATCCCACAGTGAACTATGTCTCCAGTGGGCATCCTCGCTGGGAATTGAATGGACACCTACAGATATGCAGGCTGCTGCTGCCTGCTATACTCTCTCTCTCCATCATAAGGCATCTTTGACATCTTTACACACATAGGACAGAAAGGGAAGTGAGGCCTCTTCCTGCAATGTGTGACTAGCCTCCTCCCTTGTCCTTCCCCGAGTGCCTGACTGCTGGAATTCTAGCAGTAAATACCCAAGGAAGAGAGGAGGAGAACACACAGGTCAAATTTTAAACCAAATACTAATTGAGTTAATAATTGACTTAGGAAATTACTGAAGTGTAAAGGAAACAAACTTGGGGGACAAAGTTCAAATGAGGACACCTTGTAGACCAGGAGTTTAGAATCAGATATTAGGGCTGGAGAGATGGCTCAGTGATTAAGAGCACTGACTGCTCTTCCAGAGGACCTGAGTTCAATTCCCAGCAACCACATGGTTACTCACCACCACCTGTAATGAGACCTGGCACCCTCTTCTGGCCTGCAGGCACACATGCAGACAGAACACTGTATACATAATAAATAAATATTAAAAAAAGAATCGGATATTAAATGCTATGAATCTAAGATATGATTCTGGCCCGAGGTTCTTAGGCCAATCTGTTCCCTTGTCTTAGGAAAAACACACATGGTATTTTTGCGCCACCAAGGACATATTTGGGAGTCGTGGCCTTTTCCTTCCCTTGTCAACAATGCCCATCCCTGGCGATGTCGGGGGATTAGCTATTTTGAATGAGAAATCATCTGCTGCAATTCTACACTACTTACTTGAGCAAACGCTTGCTCGACAAGAACCAACTTAGGGGAAGGAGGGTTTGTTCAGGATTGGTGTTCTAGCGGATGCAGCCCATCCTGATGGGGAAGGAAGGAGGTTGGTACATCTAAAATCAGAAAGCAGGGATGAAAGGTGGTGCCACCCACATTCAGGATGGATCTCCCCTGGTCAGTAAAGTCTTTCCAGAAGCATCTTCATAGACACAGAGGTGTGTTTCCATAGTGATTCTAAATCCAATCAGGTTGACAATCATAATTAACAATTACAAGTTTAAAGAAATCCTAGAAGGCATATTATGGGATACATAGGCTACAAGGAAAACGCATCATGCTATCTCAAAGTAGGTATAAAAATGTTCATAAATGTTTGGTAGCCCACATGGAGAAAATCCTCTTCACCACCCTCTTAAGCTCAGGCAAGGCTGAGGATTTACTCTAGCCAAGAAATAAGACAGATGCATGCATACCCATTCCCCAAGCTGAAGCTTGAAGAAATAGCACCTGCCTCAGCAACCACTCTTTCTCCTTTCCTGCCTCAGAATTTGAAGATATTTTTTTTTCTATCAGTGTATCAGGTTGTGAAGATCAATTGGAATATATGCTTAGCCAAATTTTGATACAATGTAGTTCAAATACATAGCACAATTAATGAGGGAATCTTTGTTACCGAAGCTTCCCCTGGCTAATTATGATAAATATGTACACTTCCAGACCCACATGGAAATTATAGCTGCT
>JAQHUG010000112.1:5426444-5452161 GCA_028555095.1 Dicrostonyx torquatus
AAGTTGCTGTGTTCATGGTGTCTAATCACAGCAACAGAAACCCTAACTAGTATTAACTCTGTTATATGGTTACTACTGGTCACTTTTTATACAGATCTATAATAAAAAGGAGCAAGCAGAGAAAGGAAAATAACAAAATGTACAACTTGAGGAGAAAAGGAGCACTAGGAGTGGGACGGAGCTAAATGTTTAGCATTTTCACAATTACCACACTTAGTGGGTTAGCCAGTTTCTCAAGGCTGCGACAAAATATATAATAAAAGCAATGTAAGAGGAAGATTCATTTTAGGTCACTGATTTAGAGGTTGTGGTCCATAGTCTCTTGGTTCTGCTGCTTCTGTCTTGGAATATGATGAGGCAGAGCATCATGGCTACTGGGAGTACACGACAGAGGCAGCTACTCACCATTTGGCCCCCAGAAAGTAGAGAGAGATTGGAAACGGATAGGGATAAATAACTTGAAAGGAGTAAGATTTATTTTGGTTCATGACTTAGAGACTTAAACTCATAGTTTCTTGGTCCTTTTGCCTCATGGTGAGGAATAGCATCAGGGAACATGTAACAGAGGAATGTTAATCACCTCATGACATCCAGAAAATGGACAAAGAGCTTGATTTTTTATATATATATATATGTAAAACTCCCTCCCCTAAATACATTAAAGTATGAATCCATAGATGAATTAATCTTCATGTGAGGGCAGAGCTCTCATTATCTAGTTACTTCCTGTTATTGTTTCATGCCTCTTGCTGTGCCAAAATACCCTGACCGAAAGCAACACAGGGAGGAAAGGATTTACTCATCTTATAATTCCAAGTCCTGATCCGTCATTGAGAAATCAAGGAAGGCACCTGAAGGCAGTTTGCTTCCTGTTTCACACAGTACTACCTCTGACCAAGAACTCACTTCCCAGTCAAGAAGAAAAGCAAGAACCGTGGAAGATGGCGCTTGCTAGCTGGCTTGTAGGCAGGCTCGTACTTCAATAGCTTTCGTACACAGTTCAAGATTTCCTGCCTATGGGATGGTGCCACCAACAGTAAGCTGCACCCTAATACGTCAGTGAACAATCAAGACAATCCCCACAGACATGCCCACAGGTCCATCTAATCTAGGCAAACCAACAAATCAACAAAAGAGTGTGGTTTCAATATAGAAAAACAGAGTCTTAAATAGACATGATCAGCAAAAAGAACTTCTCTTTGTCACACTAGCGTTAAAATACCAAGAGTACAGGGCAAATGGAGACTATATTATATAAAGCTACAAGAGAGAAGTAGTAACTTACTCATAAAGTCAGGCTTATCATAATTGCATCAGATCTCTAAGCTGTACTTCTTCTTCTCTCCCCCCACCTCTGTCTCTCTTTCTCTCTTTTCTCTCCCTCTCTTCCCCCCATTTTCCCCTTCTCCCTTCCCCTCATAACCCTAATAAATGTTCAGCCTTACTCTACATGGTGCATCCGTGTCTCTCTCTTGCCCGCCTGCCCGCCGCCACATGGCTGGGGAACCTGCGCCAAAGGAACAACAGTGCTCTCTGACCATTGCTCACATTCACCCTGTGAGTGTCTTTTCCTCTTTGGTGGCCTCTTTGGCCATTGTCTGCACTCACCCTGTGAGAATGCTTTTCCCCAAAAGTGTCTTTGGTAGGTGTCCACTCTTATCCTTGAGAGTCACTCATACTATTCTATAATAATTCTGCCTGATTTCTACACTGTGTTCTGCATCTTCTCTGAATTCATGTTCCATAAGTATCACAAAATTCTGTAAACAATACTAGGAGACTATAGACTTGCACGGACTATAGAAAGAAGTCTCTTTGCATGGTAGGATCTCATGTATCCTACATTGGCCTCAAACTCATTACATAGCTGAGGCTATAAACTCTGGATTCTCCTGCCCCCATCCCCAAGTGCTAGAATTATGAGCACATACCTCTACACTCAGCTCAGGAATGATTATATTTTTCTCATCCATTCAATAAAACCTGAGTGTGCTTGCTGTTACTAAGAAATACTGTTAATTTTTCATTTTACTTTACCATCACTAAATACTTGCTTACATATTTAGGGAGGAATGAAATGACATCCAGGTTGGCCTCAGTTGGAGGGGTTGCTCCTGCTGGGATGAAATAGTAGTCTTCTCGGGCTGGAGAGATGACTCAGCACTGACTTGTCTTCTAGGGGTCCTGAGTTCAATTGCCAGCAACTACATGGTGGCTCATAACCACCCACAATGAGATCTGGTGCCCTCTTCTGGCCTTCATGTATACATGCAGACAGGATACTGCATACATAATAAATAAATATTTTTTTTAAAAAAGAAACGAAATAGTAGACTTCCTGTGGCCACCATCTGGATGGGTGATGAGTAGGTGGGTTTAATGATGGTATTCTGCTTGTTTTGTTTTGTCTCATAAAACCCATTCTGGCCTCCAGCTCTCGATGTAGCCAATGATGACCCTGAATTCCTGATTCTCCCACCTCCTGTCCCCAGTGCTAGGATTAGGAACATGTGCCACCATGCCAGGTTTATGTAGTACGGAGGATAGAAACTCAGGGACCCATCCAGGCTAGGTAAATACCCTACCAACTGAATTACACCCTCTACCTTTTTGTTTTGATTTTGGCTTTTAGTTTTTTTAGACAGAGGCTTGAGAGACAGGCTAGAAAGACAAAAGAAAATGAGGGGACCATAAGAAGAAGGAGCCCCTCACTGGTTAAAGCTTTTACCATCTAAGAAACAAGAATTCCAACACAATTGATATTTTCTGTAAACGTTGCCAACATAGAAATATCATTCCTTTCATGTTAGATATTTTATATTAAAGGAGCAGTGAACCTGGCTTAAAGCGTGAGTGTGTGTGACCTAGGGTTCAGTCTCATTCCTCCTCCTGGACATAGTGGCAGAATCTCGGGAAGAGTGTTTGCTTTGTGCAGTCAAGGTGTCCTGCCTTTCTATAATCTAAACCTCGACTTTTCAATAGGCTCCTCCGCTTCTCTTTGAAGAAAAAAGCTTCAACATCCAACAAAATTCCATGTGGCTACTGTAAAGGCAGTTCCCTCTTAGAAAACCCCACACTTATGTTCTGGAGTGAGCTTTTTTACCTTTCTGAGCGCCTCTTTCTTTGAACCCTCTTTTGAAGCTTGGATTAAAAAATATCTCTACTATATCCAACTCCGCACCATATTGCCCAGGCATGGCACTCTTCTCTGCATTGAAGCCACAGATCCCAGGTTGGTTCTAAAAGATTAAGGATACCTATTAGGTTGCTGAAGGTGACACCCCCCCCCACATCACTAACAGACTCTCATGTGACCAAGCTGGCAGCGAAATTGCTGTGTGGTAAGGCTGGCTTCTGATCCTACCTCCACCTCTCCTGTGCTGGGACTCCAGGTGTGTGTACCACCATGCCTGGCTACTTCTTGCTTTTAATATTTGAAAATGCCCATCATAAAAGAAGTGTTGGGCTGGAGAGATGGCTCGTGGTTAAGAGCATTGCCTGCTCTTCCAAAGGTCCTGAATTCAATTCCTGGCAACCACATGGCGGCTCACAACCACCTGTAATGAGATCTGGTGCCCTCTTCTGGCGTGCAGTCATACATACAGACAGAATATTGTATACATAATAAATAAATAAATATCTTTTTAAAAAAAGAAGTTTGAAGCACTCAAATGCTGGCTGGCATTCATTATACTTTTTTCATTTTATTTTATGTGCATGAGTGTTTTGACTATATGTACATCTGTGCACCTTGTGTATACAAGGCCTGGGAAGCCAGGGGAGAGAGAGCTGGATGCCCTGAGGCTGTAATTACAGATAGTGACAAGCCCTGTGTGGGTGCGGGAACTGAACTCAGGTCCTCTGGAAAATTCCAGTACTCTTCTTAAGCACTGAGCCAACTCTCCGGCTCTTTCATTGATTATAAGAGATTGGAAGGTGTGGTTTCCGATCCTCTTTCTGAGTTTTTATTGAACATATTTCATACTTACTGTGCCAACCTTAAAACTTTTTAAGGAAGAGGGAGCAGGTATAGAGTGTTCACCTTTGCCTAGAAGATGGGTTACTTCAATTACACATTACTATATATTTTTTCCAAACAAAATTTACATGCTTTCTTTCAATTGCTTCAAATGGTGTCAGATTTTATTTAGGGAGCTGCAGACTAAAACTCGGGTGTGTCTGTCTCCCTGATATCACATCTACATCTAGATAGGGGCATTTCTGACTGAACCGCTCTCCCATGTGTTTTCACAGGGCCTGATTCAGACCTCCACAGCATGGGGCTTGACTTCAAATTCCAAGAAAGTTGTGAGCGCGCGCGCGCACACACACACGCGAGGTTTTCTTAGTCTCTGAAAAGTTGTCTATTGCCTAAAGAAATTAAAGGTGAAATGACTAACTTGCCTTCCTTTCTCCTACTCCTCTCCCCTCCTCCTCCCTCTTCCTTCTTTTCTACACTTCTTCCTCCTCCCTATGTCTCCCTTCCCCTTTCCTCCTCCTCCTTCTCCTCCTGTCCCTTTTTCTCCTCCCTTTCCTTCTACGCTTCTTCTCCCAGCTCAAACACTTGGCATATTCTTGAGTTGGAATGGTGCAGCCGGAATAAGGCAAAGTGTCCTGGGCCTACGCAGGCGTTAGTCACTGCCAGCGCCACAAGGCAGGTAGCCAGGACTGTGTGTGCTCTTGGGGCCATAGGGCACCAGGAAAGTGACCTGGGTGTAGAATTCACGATCTGCCCAGAACCGGCCACACTGGGGCGACACCTCCGCAGTCGCCCAGGGACGCAGAGCGCGGACAGTCAATCTCAGGGCTACCTGGAGATTGACTTCTGAAAGTTGCAATCCGAATAACAGAGGGCCAGCAGCCAGGGCAAGTGACTAGTGGACAAGGTTGAAGATAGGTGTGCGCAAAAAGCTACAGAGCAGACCAGAAGGAGTTTGCCGATGCAGTGAAGACAACACTAAGGAGCGAGAAGGGAGATCGCCGGCTTGTCCAGGTGAGGGCCCCGTGCTTCAGGGGACAGGAGCAGCCTCCCTGAGGAGGGGGTGTCTCTGCCGGCCTCCGGGGCTTCTTCCAAAGCAGGGGTGGGGATGCTGAGTCACAGATCTGTCACCACTTCGTACCTCTTTGCAACCCCGGGGGCTAAAGCAAAAGCGAAAGCGAATGCTCGTGGCTGCCGGCTGGTCCCAGAGCTGAGCTCGCTACCTCTCAGAGACCCCAGCCTTGCGTCCTGGTGGGGCACTTTGAGGGACGATCAGCCATGGCTTCGCGGCAGCTCTCGGGCGGTGGAGTCCACGCCCTCCAGGTGTTGCTGCTACTGCTGCTGCTGCTGCTGCTCCCGCTGCGGGTGACACCGGGTAGGGAGCGTCTTGAGTTCAAACAGGGGAGTAGAGGGGGACCTGAACACCCGGCTGAACTTGACCCGTGGGGGGTCACGATTTCACAGAACTCAAGTCCAGCTGGAGAGATCACGGAGGGGCGTGGGGGTTGTGGGGTTCAGGACACGTGGAGGCAGCCGCGGAGAGCGCAAAAAAAGATGAGAGCCCCTTGCCTTGCTCCAGGCTGGCTGCTGAGTCGCTTGTGCAAGGGAGTCGAGCGACCCCACTGACGTTTCAGAGACTTAGGGAGGAGAGCGAGTCTGACAAGCAAGAGCTTGGAACTTGGAGACATGTGTGAGAGTGCCTCTGCCAGCCCACATGCGCAGCTATGGGGTGTCGCGCCGACGTGTGGGGTTCCAGGAGGGGCTCGAGGAAAAACTAACGATTTTCGGGTCAAAGTAAATTAGATGGAAGGCACCGGGCAAAGGACTGCGTTGCGGGTGGAAGAAAATGTGTGGGGCAGGTTGCACATCTGAGCGCTGGGAAACAACTCCCAGTTCTCAAGTGTGCAGGAAGCTTGGGATGGTTGGAGAGGCGAGCTAACTGTGCTCCCAGGAAAGAGGGGGTGTTGTATGTTCCAGAACCTGTCGACTAAATCTAATCTCATCGGGAAGGCGTGAGACCCTAGTTTTGTTCCTATAAATCTAGAAGGAAAGAGAAAGAACAGATGGATCTAGTCCCGGGACGCTTCATCTTCTTATAATCATGAAATTCTTAAGAGTCTGATAACAATCTATGTACTCTCTGTACAGAGAAGTACGTGAAAGCACATACTTGCAAAATGTGCGCCTGACTTGGGGGCCGAGGACTCACTGAAGGTCATCCATGGACTTCCCAGTGAGTTAGCAACTATTTATCCCCAAGGGTATTTTAAAGCGAGACTTCTCGTTTTGAGGCATCCAATCCAGTCTCCTTGGGACTCCATCATAGCCGTTCCACTCATACTTGCTCCTGGGGTTGGCTCTGTAGGGGTGTTATGGGGTTTCATTTTCCCAAGGCTGTTATTCTTGGGTCCCACCCTCCATCTGTAAAGCTGGGTTTTGTTGGTAAATTCCCTTGAACTGGATAGAAAAGAGTGATCCTGAATGGCCAGAAATAGCCTGCAGCTATTTCAGTCTGAAAGTGAATGTAGTTTTAGTTGCGCTCAGCCTGGCTCAGCCTAGAGGAAGCACCTCCCTGTTGCCTGAGGAAGGCTCAGGTGCTACACACGGCCCTGCTCTTTGACCTTAAAACGCTTTTGCCATCAGCTGGCACCTGAATCTTGGTTTTAAGAATAGCCATATTGGATCATAACTGACCATAAACTTCATATATTTAAATTGTACAGCTTGCTAAGTTTCAAGATAAAAGTGTACACTCTTGAAACTATCCCCATAATCAATACAGGGACATGGTCATTACTGCCAGGTTCCCTACGTCCTCACAATCCTTATTTCCTGCCCCACTCTGCCATGTCTTGTCTTTTTCCTGTAGATTTGTTGCACTTTCTAGAATTTCCTATAAATGGAGTTAGACTGCATGTGCTCTTTCTTATACGGCTTCCTTAGCTCACTAATTGTTCTGAGTCTTCATGTTTTAACTTGAATCAACAGCAAATTCCCACCAAACTGGTGGAGAATGCTTGCTTACAATCCCAGCACTCTGAGGCAGGAGGATCTCTAGTTCAAGGACAGTCTGTGTTATATGGCAAGGTCTAAAACCAAAAATAAATGGAAGGGTGACTACTGAGGAGATGGCTTAGTGGGTAAAAACACTTGCCATCCAGATATGAGGGCCTGAATTCATATGAGCAAGATGCATAGCACAATAGGGTAGGATGAGAGGCAGGGATGGCAGAATTCCAGAAGGTCAGAGGTGAGAAAACAAGGAGAGAGAGAGAGAGAGAGAGAGAGAGAGAGAGACTCAAGCAAGGCGGAAGGTGAGGAATGACTCACTACACTCCTGTCTCAGCATCCAGGTGCTGGGATTACAGGAGGGTGTACGTAACCAGTTAAACAATTATTTATTGTTAAAGATAAGGTTGAGCTTCAGTTGCCCCCTGATTGTTGGGTATTTAGGTTGTCTCAGCATGTGTAATGGTCTCTAACAGCTCAAAAACAGCAATATCTAAGAGGTAAGATGTTGAGAAATGCTATACTCTCTTTTTCTTCCTCTTCTTCTCCTTTCCTTGAGACAGGGCTGGCCTAGAACTCTCCAAGTAGACCGGGTTAGCCTTGCCAGAGATCTGCTTCCCAAGTGCTGGGATTAAAGTCATGCACCACAAAGCACGCCTGGCCCTAGTGATTCCCTTTCTTCAAATGTGTTCTAGGAATCACTTTGGTGCCATTCATCACATTTTGTAGTAGATGTTAGTGACCGGCTTTCTCCTTGAAAGACTTGATATTGTTTTGAACAACACAGTAGGGGACTGTGGGGTGGATGGAGGAAGTACATTGCTAGGGCTGCATGGAGGACAGGTGCTCTAAGAGGGTGGGAGCAAACTGTAGTTAGAGCCTGGAGGCTGCAAATGAGACTGGGGTTTCTTCAAAAGTCCGGTGTGCAGTGAGAGTGATATCTATGAGATTGGAGCAAGTGACTTCCTCCTAAGTCCAAACTGCAAGGAAAAGGTTTCGTTCTTTTCCTGTCGTCCGATCTACAACTTGTAGCCATCCAGTCTTCTAAGCCTCAGAGTGGATTAGGAAACCTAGCTAATGAAACTGAGGGACGACGAAGAGCGGATGAGTTTGGGGCAGCGAGCTGAGTACAGCCAGCCTGTCCTTATTGCACCATGAGGAAGTATGTTGGTTTGGCTGGCACTTCAGACAGGAAGAAAAATAGGTTACTGGAAGCCTAGATGCCCTGACTGTTTGGGCATGTCTGATTCAGAGTCAGCTTCCAGAGGGCAAGAGCCATGCTCTCATTTCTTGGTGCCTCAGTGCCCATCACAGGGACTAAGGGAAAGAAAATGCTGTGATGGATTCTAACCCCACTTAAAGAATGGGAGAGACAGGCTACCCTGACAACTCTTGAACTCCAGATACAAGAGTAGGTCAGGGCTCCTTGCCCATCTCAGACTCTCTAACCAACTTGATAAAGAAGCCTGATCCACAGGTTCTGGGAACCAGAAAGAGGTGTAGTCCTTTGCTTCATGCAAATGATCTTTAGGACTGGCTGTGTGAGAACTTTGAAAGTAGCACAACTGTAAGTTAGCTCTGGGCTCCATAACTTCATCCACTGTAAGTATTCATAAGTTACCAACTTAAATACCTACCGTAAATGGGATTTAGGAGTGGGAAAGGAGTTCCAGGGAACTGTGAAATACATGTACCATCTTCATGAAGCTTATGATCCAACAGATGAGACAAGATGAGACTTGCTTACATTGGATGTCTCCCATCCAAGTACCAACCAGACTTGACCCTGCTTAGCTTCCAAGACCAGACAAGACCCATCAAGTTCAGTACAGTGTGGCTGACACTGGATATCTAAGATGTATATTTGGGGGGGAGGTTGTAGTATCATTGTAGTATTAAAAGATATAATTAAGGCTGAAGGAAGTGAAAAATTATCATTACATTAAAATATATTACTTCTAATGCAACTGCAAGACCATTTAGCTTTGTAAATTAAATAACTCACTGCCACTTGGCTGTTTGGCTGTTTGGGTTTGCTGCAGCATTTTGATATTCTTGTGCAATCAAATATCAGCTATTCCTAGGTTTATCTCTAAGGTCCATTCACCATAGAAATATCCAAGACAGACTTTCCCTTTCAGAAAAAAAGACAAAGTAGATAATGCAAAGCGCTCCTAATACAAATACCCAGAAATGATTAGCATAGTATAAAGAAAGCCCTCTTTCAATTGATGGTTGGTAAAGGATAATTTTGTTGTTCAAAACAAGAATAATAATGCATTGGTTATGGAAAAGCAAAATGTGTGATGATGAAAGCAAAGGTTGGGAAATGATATTAAAAAAATCTTTAAGGTTTTCTGGGGGCGAGGGAGAGGGTGTCGTGCACATGTGTTTGCTAAAGTGGAACATTTGATGTACTGTTCTATATATAACTGTGTCTTATTCCTTTGCAATAGGGTCTCTCACTGAGCCTGGAGCTAGGCTAGCAGAGATCCCTTGTCTCCCCATCCCCAGCTCGGGGGTTACACATGCACAATCACATCTAACTTTCTTACTTGAGGACAAAGTATTTGAACTCAGATCTTCACACTTGGACATTAAGAGTTCCTACTGTCTGAGCCATCTCTCCAGCCTTGTTTAAGGTTATTATGCTGTTTGTGTGAGGTAATATAATATCCCTCGGAGATAAACACTGATATCCTAAAGGAACCTCTAGAATAATGCAATAACGAAGCTGGGTACATTGGCTCATGATTGTAATCTCTGCAATTGCAAGACTGAGGAGGATTATTGCTGTGAGTCTGAGGGAAGGCTGGGTACATAGATAGTTCTAGGATAGCCTGGGCTACATAGTGAGATCACGTCCAAAACTAAATCCCAAACAATAAAAACTAATTAAGAATATAGTGCAATAACTATTTCATTAGTAAGACAAATAAAGGAGATAAAATGGAATTATGAAATAAGTCAAGTAAGTCGTGGCCTGATCATGTTCAGAGGAAATCGCACAGGACTTATAGGATGTTATGAAGGTGAGTGAGTGAGTTCAGAGAGATGGCACAATATATATTTCTGCAAATAATATATTTTGTAAATAAACATGCAAAATGCTAACAAAAAACACTAAGAAATAAAAATTTAAATATGGCCGGGCAGTGGTGGCACACGCCTTTAATCCCAGCACTTGGGAGGCAGAGGTAGGTGGATCTTTGTGAGTTCGAGGCCAGCCTGGTCTACAAGAGCTAGTTCCAGGACAGGCACCAATAACTATAGAGAAACCCTGTCTCAAAAACTCCAAAAAAAAAAAATTTAAATATGTTATTTCCTTTGGCATCAAAAATACTAACTCCAGAACCCATGAGGCCCACTTGAAGCTGAGTAGTTGGTAGCTAACGGCTCCCAGGGCACGGAGACTCACTTCTCTTCACTGGCACGGCCACTGGTAGGCTTTCCTTTCTCCAGGAAAGAGCCCCACACCCATGTCCATGCAGGCACCTGTACAAAAACTCTGTGTGTCATGGCTGAGCAGATAAAAGCACAGGCTGCTCTTCCAGAAGACTCAGGTTCACAACCACTGTAACTCCAGTTCCAGGGTATCTGGCACCCTCTTCTGTCCCAGCAGGCACTGGGCTTGCATGTGGTGAGCAGACATTCAAGCAAGCAAAACACCATACACATAATAAAACAAAAACAAAAAAAAACCCACTTTTTTAAAAACATTGATATATGTCTTAGTTAGGGTTACCATTGCTGTGATGAGACACCATGACCAAACAGCAAGCTGGGGAGGAAAGGGTTTGTTCAGCTTACGCTTCCATATCATAGTTCATTATTAAAGGAAATCAGGACAGAATCTCAAGCAGGGCAGGAACTGATGCAGAGGCCATGGACGGCTGCTGCTTACTGGTAAGCTCCTCAGGACTTGCTCAACCTGCTTCCTTATGGAACCCAGGACCACCAAACCAGGGATGGCACCACCCATCCCCATCTATCATTAATTAAGAAAATGCCCTACAGGCTTGCCTACAGTCTAATCTTGTGGAGGCATTTTCTCAACTGAGACTCCTCTAGCTTGTGTCAAACTGACATAAAACTACTCAGCCCAGTGTGAACCTTAGAAAGACAGGACCAGAAGAAGAAGCCTTGTTGGAAAGAAAAGGGGATGGAGGGGGTATGATGAAGATAAGGGGGGAAGTTGGGGAACAGATTATTAAAACATTGTATACATGCAAGAAATTAACAAAGAATAAATTAAAAATATTTTTTTAAAAAATTAATTCCTTAGTACATGTGACAAAAGATGTAGAAGGCTACCATACTGAAGGCTCAAGGTGAGATGGATCATCTGGGGAAGGTGCTTGGTGCTAAGCCTGATGGCCTCTGACTCTCAAAATTCCCACAGTGGAAAGGAAGAATTCCTGCATGTTGTTCTTTGACTTACAAACACACACACACACACACACACACACACACACACACACACACACACCCTAAGGGCTGACCTATCTTAGAAGCCAGGCAGAGTCTTTATTTAACCAATGAAAGCAACAGAAATAAAGGACCCTCCTACACACACACACACACACACACACACACACACACACAACACTAGAAATTTTAAAGTACTATAAAACACTTTTTATATAAATCCCAAAAGTCTTACAAGATCTCCTGAGTAAATTGGGAGCATGAGGACCTTGGGAGAGGAGGGGAGAGGAAAGGCAGGGAGGGGAGCAGAGAAAATGTAGAGCCCAATAAAAATCAATTAAAAAATACATGTTAAGAATCACAAAAGTCTGAAATAAGGGCAGATGCTGTGTTTGAGTTCGAGAAGACTCGGCGTTCCTTAGCGATCAGTTGTTCCCTGAGCTGACCTACAGTTGGGAATTGGGGCAGGAAACTGGTGTGCTGCCTTCACAATTCAGTAAAGGGGCACTGAGTCAAAGAGCCTGCTTTGAAAGTAATTAACAAAGATTTACACACAGGAACAGGGTTCAAGGCTTGTTATGAGGAGGGAATGACATGTTGATAAACAGATGGAGGCCATAGAGTAACAGGTGGGGGCACACACAAGCACACACGTGGTCCTGTCCCAGGATCCTATGAAAATATCATTGGGTAGCTACCTGTGCTGAGAGAGTGGGGAACCCACTAAAGGTGCATGTGAGAGGTTAGCGGTCTAGAAAGGAAAGGTCGAAGTGACAAAGCTCACCTGATTTTGATCCCGACGGCCCATGAGATGGAAGGACAGAACTGATTTCTACAGGTTGTCCTCTGACCACACAAACGCCATGGCATGAATGCAGATATATGTATACAATAAAAAATAAATAAATGTAAAAAGCCAAATAAATGTATTTAAAAACCTTTTAGCAAGAAAGAAGGGTTGGAAATGTCAGTTTAGACTTAGGGAGGGATATACTGAGAAATAAATAGTACCTACTCAGGAAACTACAGTAGTGAGCTCTTGGGGGGGAAAAAATTGAGACAGTCTCATGTAGCTCATGAGAGTTCTAAATGGCTAGGTAGCTGAGGGTGCCCTTGAATTTCTGGTTCTCCTCTTTCTACCTCCTGAGTGCTGGGATCACAGACATGCATCACCATACCCGGCTTTAATAGAGGATGTAACACAGGCCGTAATGGGGACAGAGGAAAGGATGCTGGAGCATCATCAGACTCGGATGAGCAGACTCGCTCTGCATTCACCCCTCTTTCTAGTAGCTGTTCTGTTTCTGTCATTCGGTCATTTCTTTACTTTTTTAAAGATTCATTTTTTATCTTTGTGTATGCATATGTCTGTGTGGTGGCTACCATGTACTGTGTAGGTACCCAAGGGGACCCGAAGATGTGGCAGATCCTCTGGCACTGGAGTTACAGGTAGTCATGAGCCACCTGATGTGGGTGCTGGGGGCTAAACTCAGCAGTATTTTCTCTTAAACACTGAGCCAATCTTTTCAGGTCCAAGCATTTTTTTTTTTAAACTCCCAGCACATCGGGCAGGTCTTCAGAAGGTTCTCACAGTGGGAGGAGATCACCCACTTGCCAGCAATGAGTATGTTCTGCGGGGCCACAGTGACCGAGTCTTTTCACAGAAACATTTGGAAAATGCACTGGTCCTTGTTGACCAGATGGGACCACTGGCCCTGCTTGTCCCTTACTCATCTGGTTCATCCTTGAACTTTTTCACAATGGCCCTTTTTCAGCAACTGCAATCAGACAACAATGTCTATCAATTCCAGCTGTGTCCATCTGGTTCATTTACTACACTCTGTACACCATGTTCCAGGAGCAGAAAGACTCCAGATGTGTGGAAGGACCAAGCAGAACTTACAGCAATATCAGCCTTTGGGAAAAGCGTGTTCCATGCCGAATCTGTTACCTCTGCAATTGCAAAGGCAGGAAATGTCCTGTGCAAGGCATGGGTTCTTAGACTCCTTTGCCTCCAAGGCTTCAGAATGACCCATGGCAGACTATGTGATCTCATAGCCCAAGACAAGATAATGACATTAAGGAGCAGACTTGAGGCAAATAAAAGAAGGGGTAGTTCAGCTAGATGCCTTTTCTCTGGCATTCTCCCTGGGGAGCTCTCAAGTCCCTGGAGATACTTATCTATGACTGGAGACTGTCCATCCACAAATTATGTAATAGCGCTCCCAGAGGTCCAAAGGTCCAAGCATAGTTCAGGCTTTCTCAGAAGGAAGGAATATTTTACCAAAGACCAGGCCTAGTATTTTTCACTGAGCGAGATCTCCATTCTGATCTGCTGCCAATGTTCTTAAGGTTCTTTGAATTGATTTTTATGATTGTTCCTTCCCATCCCACACCATTACTCCATCCCTAAGTACTTTCTGAGCAGTGCAGCATATAGCAAAGTACCACAGATGCAGATTTAAGCGCTCAGAAACATTGAGTTAAACACATGGAATTGACAAGCTACTCTCTGTCTCTCTCTGTCTCTGTCTCTGTCTCTGTCTCTCTCCCTCTCTCTCTCTCTCTCTCTCTCTCTCTCTCTCACACACACACACACACACACACACACACACACACAGTGGGGTGTATATTTTAGAGAGTGAGGTGAGAGAATAAGATCCACTTAAAAGCACAGCCATTGAGATGGATCAGTGGGTAAAGGCACTTGTGGCCACACCTGCTGACATGAGCTTAATCACACCCATCTCAGCACCCATTTCATAGAAAGAGACAGCTGACTCTCCAGTAGGTGCTGTGGTATGAGTGCAACACATATGCGTGCGCACGTGCACACACACACGCACACACACTATGTATATATATATTTTAATCAATACCGCCATCTGAAAATGGTATGAGCCGGCTGCTGTTCACACCACTGGGTTGTAAACCAAGTGCTATCTGCTCTGCTGCACTTGTAGACAGAGCAGCAGTTCCCAAAGTATGGGTCCTAGACACTTGAAATAGCCTCCTGGGCTCTGTCTCTGACCCACCAGCTCTGTAGCTCCAGGTTGAAGCCAGCTTGTTTTAACAAGCTCTTCAGGTGGGTCTAAGACACACAGCTTCTAAGCAGCCCTGAAAAAGAGGACCTGAGGTGACAAGAGGCAGAAAACAGCGGAGCAGCCGTTCCACGTGGCAGAGGGGAGCTTGCCCTGGGAAACAAAGCTACAGATAAAACACTAAATACAGAACAAGTGGAATGAACAGCACTGAACCCTGGCCATGGAAGAAGGAACTCCAAAGGTGCGAAGAGGTGGTTAATAAGAAAAGCCAGCATTATGAAAGCCACAACTAGGGAAATAACTAAAGGAAAATATTCTCACCAACTGATAATCTTGGCTTGAACTGTCATTGGCTCTTAGAGTTTGCTTCAAGAAGAATCCTTGCACTTACCTATCATGTGCAAAGCCCTGAGTTTGACCCATAGCACTAAAGAAGAGGAAGAAGAGGAAGAGGAGGAAGAGGGTTAGGAGTCCTCAGAGGTCCTAGTCATTTTCTGTTGCTATAACAGAACACCTGAAATGCACTGGTTTATAGAAGGTCAAAATTTGTTTAGCTTGTCATTCTGTAACCTGAAAAATTCTGGCAAGGGATAATCACCACTTACCCTAAACTATATAATGCATTTGCAGTTATCTGTGGGATAGTTGTATAATGTTAAGTGGAATTATGATCTAGTTATTGTTTTCATTTGGAAATTAAGCCTGATGTAAGGGAATGTGATTGTGGGTCAAGTTGACAAGATGTGGGCTTGTGGTAATCTTCGTTATCAACTTGATTATATCTGTAATCAACGAGAATCCAAGCAACCAAGCACACCCAGGGAAGGGTTTTCTTGATTGGATCATCTGAGCCACACCTGGTGGCAGTCCACACAAAACGACACGGAAGAAGGAAGCATTTGCTTTTTTGTCTGTTTGCTCTCACTTTGACTGCCAAGTTTGTTTGTTCTGTTCCTGGGGCATTCCTTTGCTGGTGTTGGAACCCAATTCTTCAGGACGCCAGTGTAGACTGAAGACCGGCAAATCTCCAGGACTTCCCTGGGACTCTAGCACCAGAATGGGATGCTGAGCCATCCAGTGTGGGTGAACAACTACCTTTCTGTCAGAAGACAGCCAGTGATACTGCTAACCCGTTCTCCATTCTAAAGCCCCTGAATCAGTCCTAAAAGTCTCATCTCTGTGTGTGCAATGAATGCAAAGAGTTGAAAGAATCCTAGAGGAGAATACTTCAAGGCTTAGAAGATGTGAAACAGCTTGTTGATAACAGTCCCCAGTCTGCAAAGAGCAGAGAAAGCAGTGGTCAAAAAAAAAAAGTGAATTCACAGTCAAGTCATTTCAAATTAAAATCACTTGAACTTAAGTAAAAAGTGTTCTAAAGGAAGTTGGGCAACCACTTCCTTTAAGAAAGAGGGAAGAAAGTACAAGATGGGGCTGGAGCAATAATGGCTCAGCAGGTAGCAGCATTTGTTGCTCTTGGAGTGGACCCTGGTTCAGTTCCCAGCATCCATGGAGTGGCTCACAACCATCTCTAACTCTAGCTCCCAAGTTTTGGGGGATCCAGCATCCTTTTCTGACCTTCCTGGGCATAATGCATGCATGTACTATACATACAAACATTCAGACAAAACACTTAAACACAGAAACCTAAATAAATAAATCTAAAAAGAAAAACAGTGCAAAAAAATCAAACATATGGAAGTGGAGAAATGCCTCTGTGGTTAAGAACACTGGCTGCTTGTCTATAGAACCTAGGTTTGATTCCCAGCACCCACATAGTGGTTAAAAACCATTGTAGCTCCAGTTCTAGGGAATCTGACAACCTTCTCTGGACTCCCTGGGCACCAAGGACACATATGGTTCACATGTATTCAGGCAAAACACCTATATACATAAAATATTTTTTTGAGACAGCATCTTTGTGCATAGTCCTGGCTGTCCTGGAGCTTGCCATGTGGACCAGACTGGCCTCAAACTCAGAACTCCTCTGTCCTTTGCCTCCCGAATGCTGGGATTAAAAAGAAGTCAAATGCAAGTATGAAATTCCCAACTAGAAATGACCAACATCTTGAACTTTCCATTTGTTTCTAGGACCAGCTATCATCTTCTAAAACCTTCATTCCTACAACACAGAGCCCCCACCACAGCCAGATTTAGCAGGAGCTTTGTGGTGTGGGTCCAGTTGCAGCTCTCATAAGAGAAGACCCATCTGGAGCTGTCTGTCTTTGGGTCAGTTCATCTTGTTCCAGATTCTTCTGAAAATGGAGTGACAATCAGAGTAGCTGAGTACACATATAGAAATAAAACAAACTGAACTAAATTTCAGGAGGTCTGACTCCAGCTTGTTATTGAAGAAAAGTGTTTATCCACCATTCTTTCGTTTGCTTGTTTTAGGCAAGGGTTCAGTAGTAGCCTTAGCTGGCCTTGAACTCACTCTGTAGACTAGATTGGCTTCAAACTCACAGAGCTCTGCCTGCCTCTGTCTCCTAAATACTGCCTCTGTACTAAACCCACCCATTATTCTTTTCCCCTGTATCTGAGCACCTAGTATTTCCAGGTACTGTACTAGGATCAGGAATACAATGTTGAGCCAAGTAGACTTAGCCTCTACCCTCACATAGCTCAGACTGCAGATGGTGAAATATGCACTAATTCTATCAACATCCTAAATACAAACTGTCAAGGAAGCTGTTTTGGTTTTTTTTCGTTTGTTTGTTTTTCGAGACAGGGTTTCTCTGTGGCTTTGGAGCCTGCACTGGAACTAGCTCTTGTAGACCAGACTGGTTTCGAACTCACAAAGATCCACCTGCCTCTGCCTCCCAAATGCTGAGATTAAAGGCATGCGCCACCACCGCCC
This sequence comes from Dicrostonyx torquatus, assembly GCA_028555095.1. Classification (NCBI taxonomy): domain Eukaryota; kingdom Metazoa; phylum Chordata; class Mammalia; order Rodentia; family Cricetidae; genus Dicrostonyx; species Dicrostonyx torquatus. The sequence goes on from JAQHUG010000112.1 coordinate 5,443,759, forward strand.
AGCTCAAGGAAGCTGTAGAGCTTAAAGAGAACGATCACAGAACCTTAGGGCGCAGGTCACCAGCTAAGCAAATAAAGGCTTTCCCGGCAGGTAACACGGCAGTTGGCAAGAAAGGGTGGAGGGAGGTAGTCAGCTGAGTGTGTAGTGCATTGTGAAGAAGGAGGGGCCATGGTGGGTGGCATGGGGGGGATCATCAAAGGGGAAGACATTTGAAGGGGAGATAGGGCAGATGCTGACAAGCCTTACAGGCTTCTTCAGCATTTTGGGCTTTACTGTGAGAGTAGCAGGCTGTCTAGGAAGAGAAAAGTTGTTAAGGATGCACAGATAACGATTAGGCTGGTTGCTCGCAATGGGGCACAGGGACACCAATTTGGAGACTCTTCCTATTGATCAAAAGCAACATGACATCCCTCAAACAATTTTGATCCAGACTGGAGAAAGATGAACCACTTTGAGAAATATCATGTGAGAGGTGGAGGGGTAATGGAGGGGCAAGGAGAGAGTATGTTGGTGACTAGTGGGTATCTAGCTGCACTGAGCAGCTGGCATTTAAAGGAGACTCCTGGAAGACTTCTGGATGACAGGTGTTCTTTCTCATCGCATCCGTGTGCTTGGGTCTTACATCTAATCCTATGGGCCCTGGGTGAAGCTCAACCCTAGCTACAAAGCTGTTTCTTGTGCTTCCATGAAGACACCCACAAATAAACCCAGTCTTCTCATCTCGCTCCCCTCTCATGCACTTTCTAGGTATCACATGTCCAACCCCCATATCTGTTGAACATGCAGACATCCGGGTCAAGAACTACAGTGTGAACTCCAGGGAGAGGTATGTCTGTAATTCTGGTTTCAAACGGAAAGCCGGCACATCCACGCTGACCGAGTGTGTGATTAACAAGAACACGAACACTGCCCACTGGACAACTCCTAACCTCAAGTGCATCAGTAAGTACCAGACCTCACACTGTTCCCCTGCCTCCCGTCAAGGCTGAACAGAGCATAGAGCTGAAGGGTGGGAGCTGTGGGAGCCAAAGAAATCTGTGCTGGGGTCTGGGGCTAGCTAAACCAGTGGGACATGAAGCAACCCCTCCTGGGGTGGAAACGCTTGGTTGGGCAATGGGTTCTGTCACCCAATCTTGGTTCATATCCTAGTTCTGCCACTTACCCATTTCGTGTCCTTGGGCAAATCCCTTAGCTTCTTGGAATTCTGCTTGGTGACCCAGAAAATGACCATGATGTCAACTGTGGTTTATAGAGATAAGTGGAACCTGACAAATCTTAACTATCATGTCCATCAGTGTTTGTTTTGCCGTGATAATAGCCAGAGAATTGACTATGGTCTAGGGTGTGTGCTCACACTGCCCAGAGAGCTTTATGGAGCTTCAGGAAAACATACAGTGTTCTTGTGTGTGAGAACTTGAAAGCTGGGTAGACCTACCAAACAGAAAATCCCTGTCTTACTCACCAGGGCAGTTAATTCTTAAGAGCAAAGATGACGGTTGTGAAAATCAGCTTTTCAAAAACTCACTCACAGTTGGATGAAGGCCAATATTCTTGGGGTGGTGCTTCCAGGAATGCTAATTCCCATTCTGCTCCCTAAAAAAATAAAAAGTGATCCATAATCTTCCAGGAGAGTACTGTTCAAACAGGCACCCACTGCATAGCCAGGACATGGCTAGCAGCAGCTAGTGACAGTCATTTAGAGCTTACATGGAAATGCCCAGCTCCACCTTCTGGGAACTCCCGGAAGGGTTGGTACCACATATATATATCATAGTTCCATACAAGAACTACTTGATGACTGACCTGTGGAAAATTCTAGAAAATCAGTTTACAGTCAGTGCATTTGGGTTGAGAAATCAATACTCATTTCCGGTGCCTTTAGCCTTGTCTCAGGAAGCCAGAAATGGTTGTGCACTTGTAGCATAATTAATAAAACCTAGAGATAGATATCAGGGTTCAACATGAAGGTCAGAAAATCAAAACAGCCAACCACTGGCTCTTTTCTCTACCTCAGTCTGAAATGGTTATCCTGCCTCCAGGAATCCTCAGACTGAGACTGTGTGTGAGAGCTGTCTCCTCCTGTCTTATATTCCTCTCTAGGGCTGGGATTAAAGGCATGCACCTCTACCGCCTGGTTTCTATGACAAATTAGTGTGGTTACTGGGATTAAAGGTGTGTGTCCCCACTGCCTGATCTGTAAGGCTGACCGGTGGGGCTGTTCTGTTTTTCTGACCTTCAGGCAAGCTTTATTTATTAAAATACAAATGAAATATTGCTAGACACACTGATGCATTGATTATTTTTTATTTGTAACTGGTTCTGAAACCGCCCCAGTTTCTGCCCTCTACATCATAAATGCCATGTGACTATCCTCTCTCTAGGAGACCCCTCCGTGGCTCACCAGAGTCCAGTGCTACCTTCCACAGCAGTGATGCCAAAGGTGACCCCACAGCCAGAGAGCCCCTTCCCTCCTGAAAAAGGTAGGAATACTGGAAAAAAAATAAGAACTACCATGCAGAATCCATTCCCCATCGTAGATACCATGGCCCACTGCTGATGATCACTGCAACAGAATTTTATGTTGACGTCAAGATTCAAAACTTATAGTGGTTTAGGTTTTTCACAGTTATTTGATATCCAGAATTCACATGTACATGATTCATAGTGGCTTAGAATCTACCGTTAACATATTAGACCATAGTTAACTGGAGACGTTAGCTGTAGACACCCTTATCAGGAGAAGAAAAGCGCTTGAGACAGAGTTTCTCTGTGTAGCCTTGGCTGTCCTAGAACTCAGAGATCTACCTGCCTCTGCCTCCCGAGTGCTGGGATTAAAGGCAGGCACCACCATTGCCTGGCTCTCACTTGTTTCTTTACCTGTATCAACATTATTAAAGGGCTTTCCCACGTGGCCCAGTGAAGCAGAAATATCAACTCATCATCTCTCAGGCCCACAGGGACAGCAGCTAAGCCAGAATACAGCCCTGCATGTGTAGCAAGCTGCACTGGGCCAAGGAAGCCTGGGCTTATAGAACCTGAATGTCTTATAATTGGCAACAAACGTGCCTAGTCTTTGCTCCAGAAGTGGCTACTGTCTATCTTCCAAAGTACTTGCTATTTTACATGTCCTTGGCAAGATAGTCCAGAGAAAGGGGGAATATGGGGCCCTCATTTGACAAAATGTGAAGCAATGTGAGGACTCATAGGAGACTTTTGCTTTGGCGGAGGCGGGGGTGGGGTGGGGGAGGTGGGATGGGTGGAGGCAGGTCTCACTTTGTAGCTCTGACTGTCCTAGAACTCACTATATAAACCCAGGCGGCCTCAAAATCACAGGGATATGCCTATTTCTGCCTCTTGAGTACTAGGATTAAAGGCATGTGCCTCTGTGCCCAGCTTCCCAGTCTTCATCATTAACAATTTAATTTGGATGTTTGTTCTAGTTTCTTTTCTGCTGCTGGGTTAAAATATCCTGACAAAAAGCAACTTAGGAAAGAAAGAGTTTCTTTTAGCTTACATTTCCAAGTTATGGCCATCACTGAGAAAGTCACGGTGGCAGGAGCTGGAAGCAGGCAGTCACATCACATCCACGGTCAAGAGCAGAGAGACAGGAATACATGTGTGCTCACTGGCATGTGCTCTGTTCAACACCTCCACTCTTAAGACAGTACAGGAGCCCCTGTCTATGGAATGGAGCTGCCCACAATGGGATGAGTCTTCCCACATCAACTAATCAAGGCAACTCCCGACAGACATGCTCACAGGCCAACCCAGTGTCGACAGTCCCTCATTGAGATTCCCTTCCCTTGTGTCAAGTTATCGCTAACCATCATAATACAGAAATATCGCATGAACGTCAGCCCTCTCTTCCTTCCCACCTTTCTTCTTTCTTCCTTTTTTGCTGGGTCTCGCTATGCATCCTTGGCTGACTTCAAACTCACAGGCATTCTACGTTAGCCTTCAGTGGGCTCGGGTTATAGGCCCGTGCTGCTGAACCCAACTCAGTGTTTTGTACTTCATTTGAGTGTTATGTGGATCTAGTTTAATGTCCTCAGCATTTGTCTCATTGCTAAGAACGTTGGAAATCTACGCTCTCCACCTTTCTAGACTCTCATTTTCTAATAAGTTTTACTGTCACATCATCCAGTTTGTGGTCTCCCCTTGTTTCCTCCTTCCACTCCCAATTATGGCAATCTCTGTTTTCAATCACCCTGAATTGCTCAATTGGTTACAACTTCCAGTGCGCTGGGTCTCAGCCTTCTGATACACAAGGAACTCGCTGAAGAACTCCAGTTGGTCTGGGGAGAGATACGAGAATCAACAGCTTTGGATGCTTCCCGGATAGTTCTTAGGCATCCCAGGGTGGGGACTCCTCTCCTAAGGAGGATAGAGAGGATTCTGAATTTCATGCCACTGTGTAGCATAGAAGGCTCCAGCTCAAAAAATTGATAATTAAATAGGGCTGGGGCTGTAACTCATTGGTAGAATGCTTGCCTAGCATGCATAAGGCTATAGGTTCAACTTCCAGTACTATTAGGGAAAAAACAATAAAATAAAATAAAATAAAATAAAGCAGTGTCTATGTTGGTGAATTCTGTAAACAAGAGAAAGTGGTAGGTACTTGACCCATTTAAGATAGAAGTGATTCCCAAGTTCCTTTGGTATGACTCACGCAGTATTTACTCAAGAGACAAGAAAGATCAACTAGTCTCTCTCAGCCTTGTCTCTGTGTCCCAAATGCTTGGTCAGATGTTCCTCATTGAGACAAAAATGTGCAGGCACAGCCTTGGACACTAACTGGTATGATTATGAGTGATGGGTGTGAATGCTCTGTAAGGCTGGTAGTTTGTGGAGGGAGGGATACATCTCAGTAATACCAGTGGGCTGAAGGATGCAATGCACATCTCACATGGTGGATGGCTAAGAGAGGGTGGGGCCAGGATACCACGCCACGTGATACCAGTGGGCTGAAGGATGCAATGCACATCTCACATGGTGGTTGGCTAAGAGAGTGTGGGGCCAGGACACCACGCCATGTGATACCAGTGGGCTGAAGGGTACATGCACATCTCACATGGTGGGTGGGTAAGAAAGTGTGGGGCCAGGACACCACAACATACCTCTGGAGCACCAAGATGTCCAGCCTCTCAGCATACTTTCTTCAGACTGCAGTTCCCAGGCTTGTCACAGTGGAAGACTTGGAAGGGAATAGAGCATAGGGCACCGGTTAGAGTTTAGAAGCATCTGTCTACCAGTGATGAACAAGGAAGATAGGGACTAAAACACAGGCATCCTCCATGCCAGCAGGAACTAAATCAGAATCCTCTCCTCAGATACTGCCTAGGGCATTTGGGAGAGCTGGATGTAAGCTTCCTCTTATTTCAAACTGTCATGCCAACGTGTGGTGGTACACACCTTTAATCCCAACACTCAGAGGGAAGGTGGAGGCAGGGAGCTCTCTATGAGTTTGAGGCTAGCCTGGTCTACACAAGTTCCAGGACATACAGGGATACATACCAGACCCTGTCTCAAGAAACAACAAAACTGAAAAGGAAAGCTAGCATCGCAGCTGTCTTTCAAAGATACAGTACAGGTCCACATGTGTTTTGGCATCAAGTCTTTGAGAATATAACACACTTTCTCCAGAAAGCGGGCAGATCTGCTCAATCTCTCAGGGATTTTGTTTTGTTTGAATGCACATAATAGATAACTATATTCTTTAGAGTTATCAAGAGTCCCATAGAACAGTAGATAGCTATGGCACCTACTTAGGCACAGCTCGCTGGGAGTAAGCTGGCCAGGACAGGATCCCTAAAGTGGGACCTTGGGTTCCAGACACTAGTCTGAATTTTTATGTCTCTGTCTTAGAATTTCCTGCAGAGCCAGAAGCTGTATCTCCCAAATCAGATACCACATTGACCACCCAGACAGCTATTGTGCCAGGCTCCCGGCTGAGACCATCCCAACCTGCTTCTGCAGGAACCACAGGGACAGACAGTCATGAGTCCTCCCGAGCCCCATCTCCATCTCTTGCAACAACAACGACCTTGGAGCCTACTGCCTCCACTTCCCTCGGGATACCAGGTCAGCCCTAGCTTTGAACAAGGACAGGCCAGTTCCCCACATACTGCTTCTGAGACCTGAATTGGGATTCTTGCAGGAGGGTTGTCTGCATTAGCTTTGGACCACTTGGGCTCAAGTCAGAACTGACTGAGTGGCCCAGTCGCCTGCTGCCCACTATCATGCTTGCATGGTGTGTGCAATCCCCACTGTGCGGATAGCCAGGAAGGAAACCCCACTTCTCAGATAGGACACGGCTTGCTGATGAGCACGCCAGAGAACGGAAAGAGCATTTGACAGTGTGGAGCTGTGGCCTGCGGGTAGAGAAGCCACTGGCAAGTGTTCCTGTTAGTATTCAGGCATCTGTACTGGCCTGCCCTTGGGGTCCTGACAGGATACGTCCACAGCCGCAGCCACTAAGAGCACCTCCTGTGCACATTCGCTATGTTCCCTTTTAAAAGGCGGGCCTTGCCCACCTCCTGTCTCTTTCTCATTCTCTTTCTCTTTCCCTCTTCCTCTCCTCTCTTCTGCCACTCTTATCCCCAGGGACTGGTCTCTGTCCCCCTCTGCTCCCCTGTCTGCCCCCTTCTTTGTCCCCTTTTCTGCCCCTTCTCCTCTTCTAATCAACCTCCATGTGAGCCCTGTTGTACGGCCGGACTCTCCATTTTGTTTAATTACAACAGTTCCTCTCTAAGGCACAGCCAATGTTTAGGTGTAACCAAACACCTCAGCAAATTATCCTGTTCACTTTTGCTAAGACCGGTTTGGTTATGTCAGCTCCATGTCTCTTACGGTTCTAAGATGGTAGCTAATGTCTCCACCTAGTGCTCTTGGGACTCCAATCCTGACTCAGCTTTCCTCTCTCCTCTGCAGAGATTTCTCCAAACACCTCCAAAGTGACCAAAGGTGAGTATTTTCTTTTGTCTGACTATAAAACAGACTCAGCGTGTTCATCAGCCTGTTCCAGGCCACTCTGGTACAGCCGTCAGCAGTATTCCTTTGCCTCTCTGAATGTCGCCATCAAAGAATAACTTGGTAATTAATACCCTATTCCTGGAGTTTGTCATTGGATATGATTACTCATCTTAACTGTCACGCCTGTGATGTACAAAGCAGGGAATTAGCACACCACCAAACAGCTTGATGGGTCAGCCCCACCACCAGGCTCCACCTAGATCCAGAGCATGTTAGGAAAAGCAGGAGCCAGCGGCTGCCACTAAGAGAATGCCATTTTGCCAGAAGCTGCATAGACCTTACAGACTGGAGCAGTGAGCACAGTACAGGGAGAGAGAGAATTCAGAGTGCTCTGTCTAAAGGTTTCTGTTGATGAAAGACCTGGAGCATTGCAGTTAGAAGAAAAAGGAAGAGGCTATGCAATCAGTGCAGGAGGAAAACAGAAATGTGTTTGCGAAAAGGAGGACAAGAGATCTTGGAGAAGGACGAACAGAGCAGGAGAGAAGGGAGGGCAGGGGTGCCGCTCTGACCGTGAGCTTGCTTGTCAAGGCCAAGGCCAAGCTTGATCTCCAGTACCATAAAAAAGGGTGTGGGGTGCAGAGAGTAGGAACCTTATACTTTAGTCTGACAAGCTCTAAAAAAGAGAAGGCAGTAGAGGGATGGTTCAGTGGTAAAGTGCTCTTGCAGAGAGTTCAGTTCCCATCACCCCAGGTGGGTAGCTCACAACCACATGTGTATGTACACACACACACACACACACACAAATAAATGTTTTTTGAAGGGATAAAATATTCTATCTCCTTTCTTTCTTTGTTTTTTGGGGTTTTTTTCGGGTTTTTTTGTTGTTGTTTTTTGTTTTTGTTTTTTTGAGACAGGGTTTCTCTATGTAACAGCCCTGACTGTACTGGAACTCACAGTGATCCACCAGCCTCTGCCTCCCAAGTGCAGGGATGAAAGGTGTGTGCCAACACTGCCAGGCTCTATTTTCTATTCATAAGTTTTCCTGCTGAAGAATGACTCACTGGCTTTTTGGTTCTATTTACCTGCACCAAGTGACATCAGGGAATCAGATGTCACTTTAGATATATTAGCAGTTTATTGGTTACAGTGGTTTTGTAAATGATCAAATGAATACAGGCCTGGTGGCAAAAGTCTGTATTTTCAGCTACTCAGGAAGCTGAGGCAGGAGGATTGCAAGATCAAGATCAGCCTGGACAACTCAGTAAAACCTTATAGCAAAATTAAATGTATAAAGATGACTGGGGATATAACAGTTCAGTAGCAGAGTTCTTGCTCAGTCCTCAGCTCTGCAAAAAGGAAAAAAGTAGATAGATGAAAGAGAGTAGATAGATAGGCAGATGGATAGATGGGGGATAGACAGAGAGAGAGAGA
>JAQHUG010000112.1:5465696-5487843 GCA_028555095.1 Dicrostonyx torquatus
CAGGATTTCTCTGTGTAACAGTCCTAACTGTCCTAGAACTCATTCTGTAGACCAGGCTGGCCTTGAATTCACAGAGATCCGCCTGCCTTTGTCACCCGAGTGCTGGGATTAAAGGCATGAACCACCACTGCCCAGCTCTTTTTTTCTTTTCTTTTTTTTTTCCCTCAAACTGTATTTGTTTAATGCTGAATATTAAGAACTGCTTTTAAGGCCTCGTGAATATCCAGCTACTTTCATCAGTATCATCAAGTCTGATCTAGACAAGGTCCTGGTCTCCTGACTCCCTTCCTTGCTATCTGTGTTGGGTTTTAGCAGAGGATTGGCAGCGTTGGGTATGAGGATGGGGTGGCATGCTTTGTTCCAGCAACACTGGTAAACCTCTGGTGGATGGAGGGTGTGTTTAAAAATTCCCCAAAAGGATTAAAGTTCTTACTATCTGCACATCTGGGCATTCTAAGCTTTCCTAATCTCTAAGCAACACAAATCTCTGAGAGCCTGGGCTGATGTCTGCTAATGTAACCCTCTCGGTATTGGGGATGCATGTTTAATAAGAAGTACGTTAACCCAAGAGCCACCCTGACTTCTTTTCAAAACCTGTGAATAAACTATTTTACAGGCAAGCTTCTCGGCCACATGATGTTGGAATGGAAACCATGGAAGCAGTGCCAATGACTGAGGACCAGCAGCAATGAGGTCGACCCAGGAGCCTAACCTCACAACCGCCGAAACTCAAGAAAACCTGCCCAGCTGAGTCTAACGGCAAGACTTAATGGCAGCTCTGTGTTAGCTAAGGAGTACCAGGACACAGGGAGCTGGGCACCAGGAGGAAGCGCACCATGGTAACACAAGGTCTCCGGAACAACCCGCTTTACTGCGTCTGGATTCCTCCCACGTGCACTCCTGGGTTCTCTGGCATCTGGAAGGACACCAGCCTTCTACCTGGTTCAGCAGAGAGGCCAGCTTCCCAAAGTGCCAGCAGCTTGAGCTCTCCTGGGAGACTCTCAAGGTCTCCATAAAAGCCTCTGATTTCACTCCAACATCGACTCAAAATAGCTTATCAGCTAGGCCAGTGGTTCTCAACCTATGGGTCATCAAACAACCCTTTCACAGGGGTCTCATATCAGATGTCCTGCATATCAGATATTCACATTACGATTCAGAACAGTAGCAAGATCACAGTTATGAAGTAGTAACAGATAATTTTACAGTTGGGGGTCACCATAACATGAGGAATTACATTAGAGGAACACAGCTTTTGGAAGGTTGAGAGCCACTGTGCTAGACTCTCTTTTCTGTCCCCTACCCTGATTTACAGTTTACAGAGCTTAGCAATACAGCAGAGGCTCCTACTCCACTCCAAGGCTCCCCGGAACAGGAGAGTCTTATAAAGAAGACAGCAGCATTTGAACTCCTGAAGACTTGGTTATTGCTGCTTTGCACCTATTGAAAAAGAGGAGAGGAAGGCAGAAGAGATATTGAGCCAATGAATCCTTTGTATAGGATTTATGACAAAAACTGAACTCAGTGACTTTTTACATATATATGCGTTTATATTTATACTTCCTTTTCTATTATATCTACAAGTAATGTATGATTTATATTTGAAAGTGCCTTGTATAGACAAAATAAAATATCTATTTTCAGTACAAAAACACATTAAAATTATCAACAAAGAGAAATATTCCGCAAAAGAACAAAGGAGAAAGAGGAGTAATAAGATATCAAATGTGATTAAACTCAGGTTTTCTTTCAAAAGAAGAGAGAGAGAGAGAGAGAGAGAGAGAGAGAGAGAGAGAGAGAGAGAGAGAAATGGGAAAAGCCCTTGCTTAGAACTGCCACAGATCAATAGCGTTGCAGGATTTCTAAGCAAATCTCACGGTGAGTAGAACCAATATAAACAAGTCCGAGCTCAACTAGCACAGGATGCTGCCAATTCCTGCTCTCCCCACCCCCACTCCTGTTTATGACAACTACTTCTAAAATCATAGGAGAAATCCTACCTCTTAATCTAGTCATTAGTATTTATTAATTATTATTAATTATTATTTTGAATCTATTGCAGAGCAATGGATAAAAAGAGGGCCTCGTCCTTGTTAAGCAAGTAGTCTACCACTGAGTCATAGCCCCAATTTCCTAACTCCCAAAGGCACATAGTTCAGCTACTGCCACCACTTGGAGAGAACTGGGGTGGGAAGTGGGTGGGAGAGGAGGTCTGGTTGTGAGGCAGCTGCCAACTGGTCCCCCTCCATCCCCCGGTAAAGCAGAACCACCAGAAACATTTAGGAGGTGGGTCAGGCGCCGGCTTCACAAGCTGCCATTCCTCACTGACTTCTGGCTCATCAGTTTATGTGATTTCCTTCATCAGAACTAAAGGAAGCTTTGCCACATTGCTCACTTGGGCTTCCTCACAGCACGGTGGTCTCTGTCTAGTCAGGCTGTTTACATGGTGACCACAACAGTCGAAACTGTCAGTCCCTTCAAGTAGGTAGGCCAGAAACAGACCCGTTTAACTCCTGCTGCCTACCTATCTATAACCTTTGCTATGTATTGGTCAAAGCAAATCACAAACAAACCAGCCCAGATTCAAGGGCAAGGAAGTGACTAACAGGAAAGAAAGCATCCACAGACTCTATCTTTGGTAGCCAGGTGCCATATTTTTTTAAGACAGTCAGGGAAATATAATTTTCTTTGAGTTCTCAGCTCTCAGTCAATGCCAATAAATACGAGACAAATGGATGAGACTATAATGATCCGGTGTTGCGCTAGGCATTGAGACGTCCATTTTTGTTTGTTTGGTTGGTTTTGTTGTTTTTTGAGGCAGGGTTTCTCTGTGTAGCTTTGGCTGTCCTGGAGCTACCTCTGTAGACCAGGCTGGTCTTGAACACTCAAAGATTCACCTGCCTCTGCCTCCCAAGTGCTGGGATTAAAGGTGTGCGCCACCATTGCCCAGCTGAGATGTCCATTTTTAATATTTAGTTTGGAATGTAAAGGTACACAGAACTTTGAAGGACTTGAAAATTGTATAGATATTAAACCTTCACCCCGGGTGACCTTCGCTGGTGACAGATCTAATTTACAGTTCCCTCTTCCCACATCGCTTGCCATATTAGCCATGAAAAAACACATTGATGTTCATCACTTCTATTTTACCTTTTGCATCTTTTCTAGCTCCCTTTTAGATGCTACAGAGTAGTGAGAGCAGGAAACAAAAGACACACTCTTTTAGATTTATTTTTGTATGAATGAGTATTTTGTCTGTGTGTATATCGGGCACCATATATGTCCCTGGTACCAGAAATCAGAAGAGGGCATCAAATCCATAAAATGGAATTACTGACAGTTGTGAGCTGCCTTGTGTGTGCTGGGGATTGAATTCATATCCTCTGCAAGAGCAGAGCTTTACTGCTGAGCCACCTCATCAACCCCACAAAAAAACACATAAGGACGCCAGTGTTCTAATTGCCCATTCCACTTTTCCATTATGGATCTTTTATTATCACCTAAGATTGCCCTATTCTGGCTTGCAAATGTCAAAGAAAGTAGCCTAGATTTTTGAGTCTATGTGTTTGCTGTTTCTTAGGTTTGTGTACCTTCGAAGCAGGAAAAGGTTCAGTCCAAACCAACCTCTCACACTCCCTGGCCTGTGTAGAATTCAATGTGTAAATACTGTTCTAATATTTTAACTCACACAGTGCTATCTTATGGAAGAATCTATTATGGGTCTGGGGTCATTCAGAGGTTCACCAGTCTAACTATGAATATATATTTAATAACGAAGAGGCTTATATTCAGATACTGGTACCAGGGCTACCCCTGGGACTTCGGATTCCCAAATGCTGTGCCCCATTAGTCAGGGATTTAAAAAGGATAAAAACAGCCAGGATGTGGTGGTACATGCCTTTCATCCCAGCACTCAGGAGGCAGACACAGGTAACTCTCTGAGTTCGAGGCCAACCTGATCTACAGAGTGAGTTTCAGGACAGTCGGGGCTACATAGAGAGACCCTGTCTCAAAAAAAATTAATTGGTTAATTCACTAATTTAATTAAAATGTAAATAATAAAAGGAGAAACCCATAAGGTTATATTCTATTTACATACAGGTGCACATCTTGCAATCAAGGGCTCAGTTTAGCAAACAGACATCTTGTAGGTGCCTTGTTTATCTCGAGCAAGCAAGCTTTGTTTACAGAAGCAGAGGTGGTAGTATTGTGACCAGCATCTTGCACAAACAAGGACAGGCAATTACAAAAATGGCTCCCAGCATCCGAGAAAGTTATATGTCCTTGGACAAGTGGGACTTACAGGCTAGAGGCAATTTTGTTTTGTAGGCCTCTTAAGCACAGTTATTAAACTTAGAACATACTGTTAGCTGTCACAGAATCCATTTCACTCTTTCTTGAAGTGCCTGACTATAAATCCTCACCTTCTACTTGTGTGTACAGTCAAGATGTAACACCCCCTCCTCACCAATTCTGGGTGAATTCGAGAGGCCCAGTAAAGAAAACAAAATGGCTGCTCAGAGGGTGAGAAAGGAAAAAGTTTATTCCAAACTGCCAAGGCTGTCTCTCAGAAAAGCATAGGGAAGCAAGAGGGGGAAGAATCTTGAGAGTTATAAGGAAAATGGATATCTGTGAGACAGGGAACCTATGAGCCAGAAGGGGAGCTCATGGATGCTAGCATGGGCCAACTTGATACTGAGACAGGTACCACAGACATATATTAATGGGGGAGCCATCAGAGATAAGGGAAATGACTTCTTTTGGCATGTGTAAACCAATTTCACAGGTTTCTGAAGAGTGCTGGCTTTTATCCAACAGTCAGAAATCTTCCTCATATAGTCAAGGTTGAGTTCATTTCTTGATATTTGAATTGCCTTTTTGAGTTTGAAGAATTGGAATTTCCTTTTTACATGACACTGGGGAACCTCCACATTGTTGAGTACCTCATTGCCCACTAACATAAGGCCAGCTGCTCCCTGGTCTAGGGCACCTGGACTAGGCCCTATCAGAGCATCTCACCTAGTAGTCTAGATTATTGAATATGGAATGAATGAAAGACAACAGAATATGTCCATCAAGGCCTTGCTACCAATGAATTGGCTGGGGCTGTTTCCCTCTATCAGATATGTGTAATTTCAGTGACAATGACCCCCATGGGGTTATATATTTGAAGGTGGTACCAAGAGTGGGGTATTACTGTGATACACCTAGCAATGTTTTTGTTTTTGTTGTTGTTGTTTTGTTTGGTTGGTTTGTTCGTTGAGGAATGTGGAAGACTCTGGGACTTTGAACTAGGAAAGAACACTGTAAGTGGGGCTTCATGGGCCATTATAGGATTTGAGAAGACAGTAGTGCTGAGAACAACACCAATGTAGAGGTCCAGCTCAAGGGTTACAGAGGGAAACAAATAAGCTACTGGGCTAGAACCCATTCTTGTGACATTTTGGCAAAGAATGTGGTTGCTTTTTGCCCTTGTCCTATCAACCAGAAGCTTAATTGAAGAGTTCTGTACTAATTTCATTGTCAGAGAAGATTTCTTTTAATATTGACTCTGTCACTTGGTTATTAGTAATCTCTCTTACGTAGATCTACAATGAAAAGGAGCAAGCAGGGGAATAAAAACACAAAAAGTACCGCTTGAGGAGAAAAAGGAGTACCAGGAAATTCAGTGCTGGAGCCGTGGCCTGTGCTGGAAGACCTAAGAGAAAGTGAGATAAAGGGTGTGGTGTCTTTAGAGTGAGTGTCCATTTAGTTAATCCTGCAATTTGGGGAAAGAATAGGCCTAAGGGATTTACCTGTTCCTAAAGAGCAAGAAAAAAAACTACCAAAACCAAAGTTCATATAAATATATCTCAAGGGTGGGGACAGGCTCATCCCAAGCAGGCATCAGAACCAGGCAGCCATGGCTGTGTTTTAGAGTCAGGAAGGACAAAGGAGGAAAGGGGTTGTGGAATATTCTTCCAAGGTTAAGGAGAGCTCCTGAGGCCAGGCATGAAAGGCCAGAGAGGCCATTTCAGGAAACTGTGAAAGTAAAGCCTGAATTGTGTAGGAGACCCCCAAGATGTTGGAGGTGCCAGAGCTGTGGGAAGCCTACTAAGGAGAGCTGTAGACAGGGGTGGAAGCAGCCCAGGTGAGAGAAGTGTATCGCAGGCAGCAAAGCTGGGAAGGTGGAGCCACCTAAGCCCTTTAACAACAGACATGGAGCTGCAGGACTTAGAGTTTGCCCTGATAGGTTTTGGTGGTGCTTTTGTCCAGTATTTCCTCACTACGTCTCCATTCCTCTCTTTTGAAGTAGTAATGTCTATTCTGTGCTATTGGATATTGGAAGGGAGTAATTTGCTTTTTGAGTTTTACAAGGGATCACAATTAAGAGATTGCCTCAAGTCTCAGAAGGGACTCTGGACTTTGAAATTGTTAAGAATGTAAAAGGCTGTGGAAACTTTTAAAGTTGAACTCAACGTGTTCTGCACTATTACATGGCTATAAGCCTATGGGGACTATGAAGTGGAATGTGGTGGCTTGAATGAGAATGGCCCCCAAAGGCTCATGTATTTGAATAGTTGGTCCCTAGTTGATAGAACTGATTGGGAAGGATTAGGAGGCAAGGCTGTAATGGTCTGTCCTGTCCCTTTAAGAGACAAGCCCCTCTCACTCCCTTCCCCACTCTCCTCCCATCCACAAGGCAAGTGGATCTTCCTTCTGCTTCCAGCCTAAGCTTCTTCCTTTCAATCTCTCTCCAGAGGAGGTAGCTTCTCCTTACCCTCCACCTTTCTCTTTCTTTCTTTCTCTTTGCCTCTCTCTCCTCATCCCCCTTCTCAATCCCTCTCCCCTTTTCCCCTTGCCTTCCATAACCCACTAAATAAATATCCACTTTCTCTGCATGGTGTGCCTGTCCACCCACTGCAGCTCTGCTGCTGTGACCTCGGGTCACCCACAGTGGCCCACTGTGTGCCACAGCTCCCCACCTGGGACCTGCAGCCCCTTGTGGCCTACTGCAGGCCCTTGAGGGAACTGTGCCGGCCTGCTGTTTTATCTAAACCATTGCAATGGCCTTATTGGAGGACGTGTGTCACTGGGGGTGGACTTTGAGGTTTCAAATGCTCAAGTTAGGCCCAGTGTGTCCCTCTTTCTTCCTGTTGCCAGTTGATCTGGATATAGAACTCCCAGCTTCTACTCCAGTACCATGTCTACCTGTGTGGCCACCATGCTTCCCACATGAAGACAATAGACTAAACCTCTGAACCTGTAAGCAAACCCCAATTAAATATTTTCATTTTATAGGAGTTGCCATGGTCATGGTGTCTCTTCACAGCAACAGAACGTTGACTAAGACATCACCCCATTCCCAGCTGGTTCTCCCTCTGCCCTGTGTTTATGAATCAGATGTGAGCTCTCAGATACTGTTCCAACACCATGCCTACCTGCATGCTGCCATACTCCCCACCATTATGGTGATAGGCTCACTCTCTGAAACTGTAATCCCCAATAAACACTGTTTTCTAGAAGTTGCCTTGGTCAGGGTCTATTGCTTTACAGCAATAGAAAAGTAACTAAGCCAAGCTAGAGATCATGAGAAGATGAGGAGAAACTTGTCCAGCACTGGGAGTCCTGGGCTCTTGCTCATCCAAAGCCTAGGAAATGGACCATGCATACAAGCTCATAGTTTGGCGCTCCAGAAGTTAGAAGCCAGAGTCTCATGGTTTTAGTACTCAGGGTAGAAGCTTATGCTCTGGGCATTAGCCAGCAGTGGCCCCTGCACATGCAGCTATGAATCTTTGTCTTTCAGCAGCGTGGGTGGTGGTATCAGACAGCAGCAAGAAACAGCAGGTGACACCTTCTGGAGCAGTGGTTTGCAACCTGTGCTTCACAACCATCTCTTTGGAGTCACATATCAGTATCTGCATATCAGATATTGACATTATGATTTATAACTATAATAAAATCAAAGTTATGAAATACCAAATTCACAATTTTATGGTTGGGAGTCACCACAGCATGAGAAACTGTTAAAGAGCCACAGCATTAGGAAGGTTGAGAACTGCTGGTCTGGAGTTACAGCTCCTATCCAGGCCTAGGATTCTGTCTCAGCCCCTCAGCCACAAGTGTTCCAATTCTCAAACCTAGGGTGCCAGGATCCCCAACTTTTAACAGCATCTAGTGTTACAGGTCTTGGGATCAAAGTGTCGGAGTCTCTTGTAAATTAAAATCTCAGTAAGAATCTGGAGAGTGTGGAGCAGATACACCATTGCATACACCTGAAATGATAACAAGGGAACATGCTGTCTCACCAACGAGGCATTTGTTTTTTGCTGTTGTTTTCTAATTGCTTTTATTGAGCTATAGATTTTTCTCCGGACCCCTCCCTTCCTCCTCTCTCCCCTTCTTCCCTCTTCCATGATCCCCATGTTCCCAATTTACTCAAAAGATCTTGTCTTTTGCCTGGCGGTGGTGGCGCACGCCTTTAATCCCAGCACTAGGGAGGCAGAGACAGGCGGATCTTTGTGAGTTCGAGACCAGCCTGGTCTACAAGAGCTAGTTCCAGCTCAGGCTCCAAAGCTACAGAGAAACCCTGTCTCAAAAACAAAAAAAAAAAAAAAGATCTTGTCTTTTTCTACTTCCATGTAGATTAGATCCATGCATGTCTCTCTTAAGCGTCTTCTTTGTTGTCTAGGTCCAAAGAAGCATTTGTAAACTCAGGTCCCTCACGTGTCACCTAGGTTTCAGAGTCTCTGTTGTGTGCCCAGCATATTTGTCACTGGTTTCTGAGATTCTCCATATCAGCACCTTCAGGGTCAGAGTGGTAAGATTGTGTCTTAGAGCTCTTGCTGTTAGTCTAAAGGAGAAACTGCCAGGGTTTCTCAACACTGAGGCAAGGGTTTGGGTTTCAACTACTACTCAATCTGATGTCAAAACAGTGAAATTCCAATTCTGACAGTCTGGCTTTTATTCATGGAGGTTACCTAATAAAAGTAATCCTTCACTGCACTATTGAGTTGAATTTAAAATTTTCCCATTTTAATCAGCTGCATTACTTGATTAAAACAATGCTAAATAAAATTACCCCCCTAAAAAAAAAGGAGTGATGGGAGTGGCTCACACCTGTACTCTCAGCACTAGGGAGGAGAGCTCAAGGCCAGTCTGGGCTACAAAGGAAGGCCCGTGTCACACACACACACACACACACACACACACACACACACAATCAGGAATGGATAAAGCAGAAGTAGTCTGTGACATAAGCTTCATTTTAGCAGGCTACTGGCAGGATTGCTCAATAACTATTAAGTAAAACTGAAACAAAAGTCTTAAAGTTCAAAGGTTTTGCAAGAACTATACACAATCAGCAGAACCTTGAGAACTCAGCCCCAAGTCTCTGGCTCCATGTGACCAGTTGCTCCCTCTGGTAGATGGTCTTATGATGACTGTGGATACTTCTGGGTAATTTATCCATGTCTCTGGGCACAAGGGTAGAGGTAGTAATTACAAAAAAAATATGCAATCTTCCAAACCCTCTTTAAAGTAATCTCCATGGATACTCAACTGCGCTAAGACAAAATGGTTCCTGCATATGACTGCTGGTGTTTTTGATGTTCTAAGAAGTCTTAAAGATTATATAGGCAGAGATTCTGAAGATCATCCACACTGATTTTCGCTACACTAGTTTACATTCCTATCATCCAGACTGTGATGGTTAATGTGAATTTGACAGGATTTACACTCACCTAGGAGACAAGTCATCAGGCACATTTGTAAGGGGTAAACTAAACCAGGATAGCCTCTGGACATGCCTGTGAAGGATTATCTAGATCAGGATAGCCCCTGGACATGCCTGTGAAGGATTATCTAGATCAGGATAGCCCCTGGACATGCCTGTGAAGGATTATCTAGATCAGGATAGCCTCTGGACATGCCTGTGAAGGATTATCTAGATCAGGATAGCCTCTGGACATGCCTGTGAAGGATTATCTAGATCAGGATAGCCTCTGGACATGCCTATGAAGGATTATCTAGATTCAGTTAAACACCACCACCCCTACATTCCTCAGTCTTGGATCCTGAACAGCACAAAAGGAGAAAACAAGGTCCCATCCTTCCCTGTTTACCTTCTCTGAGAGCCTTGTTTCTTGAGATGTAGAGGTTATGTTTCTTTGCTGCCCACTCAGATTTTAACATAAAGTTATTGTAGTCAGTCTCAGTTAAGGCACCGTGGCACCTTACAACAACAAACCAGCCTACCCCTTTGTTAACTCTGCCCAAAACAAATCTTCTTCTTTTTCTTTTTCTTTCTTTCTTTCTTTCTTTCTTTTGTTTTTTTGTTTTGTTTTCGAGACAGGGTTTCTCTGTGGCTTGGAGCCTGTCCTGGAACTAGCTGTTGTAGACCAGGCTAGACTCAAACTCACAGAGATCTGCCTGCCTCTGCCTCCCAAGTGCTGGGATTAAAGGCGTGTGCCACCACTGCCTGGCACAAATCTTTTTTAAGTTTTGTTGTTTTCATTTTCTTGACAGGGTTTCGTGATCCAGGCTGGCCTCAAACTTGCTATATAGCTGAGGCTAGCCTTAAACTCCTGATCCTTCGGCTTACACCTGCCGAGTCTTGGGAGTATAACTATGCATCACCATTCCTGAAGAGAACATTTCAAAATCGTTTTGCTGGTTTTTTGCTCTTTCTCCTGGCGCCTACATAAGCTCACATTGGCTTCTCTTTCCGTTTTTTAGTTTTAGACACTGTAACAAGCCTATTACGGAAACCAATTCAGTTCATTCTCTCCCAAATTCATACATTCTCCACCTCCAATACACACGAAGACACTGTTAAGGTTCCAGAAACATGGCGGGGTTGGTGGGGGAGGGAGCATGGTGGTGCAGCCAACAGTCTTAGTACTGGGGAAAATGGAGGCAGGGTCAAGAGTTCAAGGTGAGTTCAAGCTCAGACAAAGAAGCCCACAAAGTCATTTTTATATACAGCTGAGCTGCGTCACTTCTCTCCTGCATGATCTGTTGTCTTCCCGAATATTAAGAACTGCAAAAGAGCTCCAACCTGACATGACTGCAGCCACCTTGGTGGTAACAGCCGTTTTGCTGACCAGGTGACTCCTAGCATGCTTCCTAAACTCTCCTAGACACCAGTCATTAAAGCATGAGTGTCTGTCTAAGCCACTGGGGCCAGGCTGCTTCTTAGCTGAGGTTTGAACATATTAGTTTATGAGAAAGGCCAGGCAGTTTCCAGTTGGTCACCAACTACCGTAGTCTATCTCAGCATATAAACTACTTTCCCCTGCTTGAGCAGATCACCATTTGTCTTCTGGTACTCAAGAATTGCTTTTGTTGGAAATCACCAACAAAAAGATCTTTATGCAGCCCTTGATTGGCCTGCCTTTCTCTGGGTTCACAGCACTGTGCTGGTTAGTCTTGTGTCAGCTTGCACAAGCTAAAGTTATTTGAAAGGAGAGAATGTCAATTGAAAAAATACCTCCTTAAGACCCAGCCATAGGGTATTTTTTAAATAGTGATTGATTGGGGAGAACCCAATCAATTGTCGATGGTGCCATCCCTGGGCTGGTGGTCCTGGGTTCTATAAGAAAGCAGGCTGAGCAAGCCACGATGAGCAAGCCAGTAAGCAGCCCATCACCATGGCCCCTTCATCAGCTCTTGACTCCAATGTCTTGCCCTGCTTGAGTTCCTGCTCTTACTGCTTTTATTGATGAGTGAAATAATCCCTTTCCTCCCTAGATTGCATTTGGTCATGGTGTCTCATCACAGCAATAGTAGTCCTAGCTGCAACACAGCATTCTCCACCTTTGGTGGCTGGAGACATTTGAATGAGCAATGTCCCCCACAGGCTCAGGTACTTGGACAGTTGGTCCTGAGCTGGTGGTGCTGTTTGGGGAAGTTATGGAAGTTTTTAGGAGATGGAGACTTACTGGAGGAAGTCAAGCCTGGACTTGGAGAGCTTGTTTACGTAGCCTTACTCCACTTCCAGCTCACTCACTGTGCTTACTTAGTGTTTCCAGCCAGCTTTCTGCTGTGGCTGCCAGTTGCCATGCCTTCTTCACCATTATGGACTCTCCCTCTGGAATCGGAAGACAAACTTCCTTCTACAAGTCAGTTTTGGTCATGGTGTTTTATCACCGTGACAAAAAGTAACTAACACAGTGGTCCTGTAATCATACCCTGGGACCTGTCTTTTAGAAGCACTTGCCTCTTTAAAGACTGTTTCTCCAGACTCCAGCAATGTCCTCTTACTCTGTTTAGGAATGTCTGGAATCTGTATAGTCCATCCTCAAGAGGCTGCCCCTCACCCTGAGCCTTCTGGCGTATTCCGAGGTGTCCTGGAGCCCTCTCCCATGCTGTACCTTGATACCCTCTCCTTTGTCCAGCAGTGTCCTAGGGGTGCCTTCCCCAACCGTGGCTTGTCCCTCACTCTTGTCCCTTAACTCTATCCTCTACTACTGGGAGGGTGTTTCTATCAATTCCTTTGCTAGCTTTGGAAAACTACGGTCCTACCGTCATAGTTTCTGAAGACATTTAGGTTTGGAGGTCAGATAAATATTTTCCTTCATAGGAATTTGTGAACTGTCTCTGTTGTTCTGGAAATCTCACTGTACACCCAGATCTTCACATTGTGCGCTCAAGAATTCCCGACACAACATATTCACAGTTTGGCTCTGCATTTGGTAGGTTATTTGACTCTATAACAGTGGTTCTCAACCTGTGGGTTGCAAACCCTTTGGGGTCAAACTACCCTTTCACAGGGGTCACATATCAGATATCCTGCATAGTATATATTGACATTATGATTCACAGCAGCATAAAAATTATAGTTATGAAGTAGCAATGAAATAATTTTATAGTGTGGGGGGTCACCACAATATGAGCAACTGTATTAAAGGGTCACAGTACCAGGAAGATTGAGAACCACGGTTATGGAAACTCACATCAATTCAGAGTTATTTTCATTTTTGATAGTGTTTCCTGTATCTCAGGCAGGCCTTGAATTCACTGAAGGAGTGAATGCCCTTGAACTTCTGATTCCTCTGTCTCATCTCCTGAGTGCTGGGGTTCAAAGTGTGCACCACCATTCCTGGTGCTGGGGACGAAAGGCAAGCGCTCTACCAACAGAGCTACATTTTCACGTCTAGTTTTCATTTTTAATTTTGTAGCTTGTTTTCTATACTCTTCCTAAAATCCCTTTCAAATTTGGTTTCCTGTTTTTTTATTTTTTTTATTTTTATTTTTTTTTTTTAATTTTTTTTTTTTTTTTTTTTGGTTTTTCGAGACAGGGTTTCTCTGTAGCTTTGGAGCCTGTCCTGGAACTAGCTCTTGTAGACCAGGCTGGTCTCGAACTCACAGAGATCCGCCTGCCTCTGCCTCCCAAGTGCTGGGATTAAAGGCGTGCGCCACCACCGCCCCGCTTAAATTTTTTTATTTACTTATTCTTGCAACAGGGTCTCACTGTGTAGGCCTAGCTGGCCCAGAACTCTTTATGTAGTCCAAGCTTCAAACAGTATCTGCCTCCTCCTGGTTAAAGATATGTGCCACTATGTCCAGCTTTTTTTTTTAAAAAAAAAAAAAAAAAACCAGGGTCTCACTATGTAGCTTTTCTTGTAACTATGTAGACCAGGTTGGTCTCCAACTCAAGAGATCTACCTGCTTTTGTCTCCTGAGTGCTGGGATTAAAAGCATGTATTAAGATACTGTGCCTGGTAATTTATAATCTTCCTTTTTGTTCTAACTTTTTGCATTTTCATTTTATTTCTTCCACCAATGTCACCACTTTCTTTATTGTGCTCTGTCTGTCTGTCTGTCTCTCTCTCTCTCTCTCACACACACTCTCTCTCTCTCTCTCTCTCTCTCTCTCTCTCTCTCTCTCTCTCACACACACACACACACACACACACACACACACACACACTCTACCATCCTTTATTCTTACTGTATTAAAGATACACAGACACTTTCTTTTCCCTACACAGACCCACCAAGCCAACCCCTGGTTTGGCATTCAGTGTTCACCAGGGAGGTGCTCTTTGGTTCATGGCTCACAGGCACTGAAGCCCAGTGTGACCATCGGCACCTGGGTGGGGTTTCATGACTCCAGGTTTATTCACTGGGTGATATGGCTGGTCTGTTTTCTGCAAACTTTACCATCCCTGTTCCCACTGAAGGTAGGTGGACTCTTAGAGAAGGAAATCATCAGTGTTCCTCCGTGTGGTTATCTATTTTCTTTACTATTATAGTCTGATGGGGAGACTCTTTCAATCATCATTTTCGTGTGGTTTATGGGAGAAAACAAATACATGAAGTCCATCAAACCTCCAGAAGTTCTTCACTCGCACGCTGGCCTACTACAGTTTAGCTCCTAGCATGGAAAGGACTTTCCATGAAGCCCAGGTTGACTGTAAATTTGTGATGGTCTGCCTTCAGCCCCCTGGATGCTGGAATCACAGGTAGATGGGTACCACCAGCCTCACTGAACAGGCCAGCTAACATCAACCACTGATTTTAAGTGCCTGGGGAGAGGACCACTCTTCACTTTTATTTCACATGGTCTCTGTAAGGATTGGATGCCGATGGCCACTTTTTCTCAAACTTCCTTCTTTCTTGAGTTCAGTGACAACCCTACCATGATGGCCATTTCCTGCAGTCTCCTTCACCCACTTTCATAAACCCTTTTGCTTTCTTTTCTTGAAGTCTTTCAGCTTCCATCTTATTTCTTGGACTTCAGCTCTTCTTATTCTTCACACTTCCATAGGATGAATTCACCGAAGTCCTTCAATTTATCTGCCTCACCTACCATGTACACACTGCAATCCCAAAACCTGATTGCTAACCCACGGTTCTTTGTCAGAATGTAGAACTCTTCATGCAAAAGCTGTCTGGGTGGTTCTTAGATTCCTCCGTGAGCCCCACAATCCTCCATACTGCTTCTACATGTCTCCTGTTTTCCCTTTACCAGTGAAGTCTGCCCTTGGGTACTTGGAGAGCCAGCCAGAGAACAGGGGTCATACTGAGATATTATCAGAGTCACCCGCTCATCTAAGCACTAAGAACCAGCTCTGCCTTCTTACTATCAGGAGTTCTCAAAATCCAGTGTCTTGGGGTCACATGTAGGACTTGCTAAACAATAAATGCTAGGTCATAAGCTCAAACATCTGACTCCGGAGATCTGGAGTGTCTTAAAAACTCCTAGGTGATGCCAATGATGGTCATCTGAAAATTCCCCATGCCCTAATAACTAGACCCACTATGTTAACACGGGCCTGCCCATCAACCAACTATTTTGCTGACATTATAAATTTAGCCTTTACCCTATCTTATCTCTTACACTGCTTGGCCTGACTTGAGGCTAACATGGTAAATTCTTTGGGTGATGCCATATGTTTTTACCCACCAGCCATCGGCATCAGAAAGCTGCTAACCGGCAAAATTCTCAAATACTAAGAACGATGTACACTGACAAGACACAGGCTTTTTTTGCTGATGGTTTCGGTAAGAACTTACCCTTTGTCATATGAGCCCCTCCACACCCATCTCTCCCTTATTGACTCCCTCGTCTCTCCATAGCGACTGCTGACCTTACTTCTCCTACAAGTGGTTTTAATCCCAGCTGTGCCAGCGGGAAACTGAGGACGTCTACTACTGTCACTTTGTGCATGTCTTCTGAATATAACGCCACTTTGTTTATCCCATGAACCCTAAATGACAAAGACCCACTATGGCTTTCTCATGTGTCACTCCTCAGCATGAAAACCGTATGAACAGTGACAAGATACTGAAAGAGATAACGGGAAACAGGCAGTAGGACAAAGCTTAGAAATGACAATTCTGAAGCTAGACTTCACAGTGGCATGCCAATGAGCAATGCCTATTTAATTGAACCCTTGTAATAAAAGTTTAAATACATTTTTTTTTTATCAAAAGAACTTTCCCTACTCCCTGACCTGATGCATATAGAGGACAGGCAGGTGGGAACTGGCTATCTGTAAAGAATGGAGAAATGGCAGGCCCAACTCTAGTTGGTATCTTCTTCCTCAAAAATGCTCTGTGATTGAACTCAGAGGCTCCCATGAGCAGGAATGCAGTCCAGCATGGCTCCTTCAGTACGTGAAGTCACAGCCTCAGAAGACAAGGAAGAGCAGGGCCTCATGCCTGGGCAGTACTATGTCTTCCACAGTGCGTTCCATGGCACGCACCTGCTCTGGGGAGGCAGTCAGGAATGCCAAAGGCCCGATCCGCTGTTCCGCACATGAATGGCAGAGGTAGCCACCCTTGTTTTCCTTCCTGTTGCTCTACAGGGACGGATAAGGAAAAAAGGTAAGGGGACAATCTAAGGATAAGAATTTTCCCCTAAAAAGTACTGAATCACTGTCCTGGCTGCCAACATTCTGATGCACTATTGCTGTGATGTCCTCACTCCTGTGGAAGCCCAGAGATAATCCCAACACAGATTCAACTCTATCAAAGTCCTTTAGAGGATTAAGCACAACTATCCAGTCAAGAGACAGAGACTAGGGACTGGAGCTACTGCTGAATGCTGGAATGCAGGATTAGCATGTTCAACCCCGTGGGTTCAATCTCTAGCAACAAAGAATTAAGAAAGTGACAAAGAACCAAGAAAAACTCAACCAAGCCCTCCAGGTAAATAGCTGTCCTCTGAAGTATCTGGCCACAGCTGTACCTCCCAGACTGAAAGGCCTAGCACACCCAGGCAGTGTCGTCATTCGACCTGATTAGTTTTATCTCTGACATAAAGGCAGACCTCACATCTGCCATGCATCCATATCAAAGCTCTTAGAAAAGCATTCTATAGATTTCTCTATTAGCTCCCTCACCCAGAACCCAGACAGGTACAAAGCGCACAGGTAATAAAATGGGTATGAGTGAATTAACCCGACAGCCAGTGCACGCACATAGGTGATTGGCAGTTTCTTCATGGTAAGGATGGTGTCCATGGGGATGGTGTTGTTGCACTGCCCCACGCAGCAGTGGACCACTCCTGTTTTCAAGACATTACTTGTCAGCTCTGCTTGCAAGAAATACTCCTGTGAAGGAGAAAGACAGGAGAGATGAATGGCAATGCTGCTACCTTCTACTTGAAAACTCCAACAGCCAAGGACCTGATTCACCCTTCAGACATAGCCAGAAGCAGAGAGCCACTGTCTTGTTTTCTCATTTTCTAATATTCCTAACTCCAGTGCTACAGTCAGACAGTCCAATTGGCTTTTTTTTTTTGGCAAAATTGTTAGATTTTTAAAAAACAGATTGATAAACATAAATGTATCATTTAAATGACATTTCAGGACTACTTCTGGATTCACAGTCCCTATCCCCAATTGCAACATTAAACAATTATTATTGTTGTTATAATCATCATCATTATAATTATTATTGTGATAGAGTCTCACTATACAGTCCAGAGTGAGCCTGAACTCTCAATCCTCCTGCCTCTCCATTCCAAGGACTGAAACTGCAGGCACACTTATGCTTGAGCCAGACAATTACCGCATGAATTACAAACCAGGTGAGCTGAGAGTCAGAACTGTGAGAAGCAGCTTCCCCAGTGGACACAGCTCAGTGACAGCACTTTCCTACTGAGTGCAAGGCCTGGTTCAACCCTCAGCACCACAGTCCAAACTGACCCACACAGCCCTGTGTTGCTGACTCCCAGCTGATGGCTGCCCAGCAGGGAAGGCTCTTGCAGCTTTTTGCTGTTGTTTTTAAATTTTTTAGTTTTTCAAGACAAGGTTTCTCTGTGTGGCCATGGAACTCTCTCTGTAGACCAGGTTGGACATGAACTCATGGAGATCTACTGGCCTCTGCCTCCCAAGTAGTGGGCGATCAGGCCTGGCTTCTTGTAGCTTTTTTTTTTTTTTAATCCGCATCTATTTCACATTGTCTTATAAAGCAAACACCACAGCACACTCTGGTATTAGTGCCTGGCACACTAGAATAAGCACCCAAATAGAACGTTAAAGACCTCAACTACAGGTACCACTGGGTCAGGGCCCTTCACCTCAGCTTTGAGGATTCTATACAATATGGACACTTTAGCAGGGTGCACATATTTGCTGACTACTAAAGTATGACTTCACATTTGCTGGACAACAACTAGCTACTTACTGAGTTTTTCACTATCTATGTGGCCCCTGTTTTGATTCATTTGGTTCACTCCCTTGCAGGACTTGACCACAAGTTACATAAAATAGAAGACACATAAGCGCTATGATAGTCTTGACTGTCAGGTGGACAGGATAGAGAATCTCCTAGGCATTGGTGAAGTGTGCCTTTTGGTGTGTCTGTGGGGTTATTCTAGAGACAATTAGATCCTGAGGGGTCTAAGCAAATACGTGGATCCATACAGTGGCATTACTGGGGGTGGTGAAAAGTAGGAGGTGGAACAGCTGGAGCAAACAGGTCCTATCTGGGGCTTGCCTTGCCCTGAGCTCTGCCTAGATAACTTCCCCTGCTACCTCACAACCACACCACACCTTCCCCAGTGTGAGCCCTCTAAAATCGTAAGCCAAAACATGGCCACCTTTCTTTAATCAGTGTATGTAAAGTATTTCATTACAGCAACAACGAACCCGACACAGACACTCAAGTTCCAACCAAGTACTAGCAGCTAACAACATAAAGTCCTTCCTGAAGTTACGGATCCTCACATCCCTTCCACTGTTCCTCCAAGCCCCTTCCCAGAGCAGCACCACCAAGTCAGCACGTGCTTCCGGCCCATAACAAAGTAGCTTGAAGACTGCACACGTCCAAGGACAAAAGACAACATGGGTATCTGTTTACATTTCTGGTTCCCTTCAAAGCTATTCATTCCTCCCAGGCCCAGGGTCTCTTAGCCACTGAGCCTTCTCTCCAGCCCTGTAACTCCAGCACTGAGGGATCCAATGCCCTCTTCAGACTTCTGCACATGCATAGGCACCTGCGATCCCCTCCACACACATAGACTAATTTACACAACTAAAAATAAATCTTTGGGGTTTTTTTGGTTTGTTTTTGAGACAGAGTTTCTCTGTATATCAGCCCAAGCTGTCCTGGAACTTGCTCTTGTAGACCAGGCTGGCCTCGAACTCATAGAGATCCACCAGCCTCTGCCTCCTGAGTGCTGGGATTAAAGGTGTGTGCCACCACTGCCCGGCCAAATCTTTTTTTTTTTTTTAAAGTACTGACAGCCAAAGTTTATTTAAAGAATTGTTTAACAAGGACTACGTGCAGATGAAATTGCCTCTCTGCTTACCTCATGGAGGTACAGTAGGTTTAGAGATCTAAACTGGAATCAGTAAAGTTTATGTGGGCCAAATCCAGACCCAGGCCTGATTTGTCAATCAAGGTCACTAGAACATATATGAAGTAGCTTACCCAGGGCTGTTCTTCTGGCACAAAGCAGGCCTAAGTTACTTCTCAGAAAACATGTGACCAGCAAAGCATAAAGTATTTACTATTTGATACTTAATAGAGAAAGTACTTCTTGGGTGACCCAGGTGTCTTTGGAGATGTGAATTAAGAAAAAGTGTGGGTTCTAAGTTCTGATGAGAGGCTGTCATATGCAATGAGAGGCAGGTCCAGGGCAGCTTTAGGAAATGTGTAGCTATAGGAGCTATAGGAGCCCACATGTGGCTTAGTTTCCATCTGGAATCAATGCACACTTAAAATTCATTTGAGTTAAAGCTTGTCTGCTCTGCCTGCACCAGTATCCTTGAGGGCTGTGAAAAAGTTTTAGTTAAGCCCAAGAAAAAGAACATTATGCCCATGGGAAAAAAAAAACAACACATTATCTATTAAGATGCAGGCTAGTAAATGCCAACCTTAGGCACATAGAGATAAAAATTAAAATTGCTTACAAGTAGCAAGCATACAATAGACAGAAAACTGCTTACTCAAGGACAGAAGCAGTCTTGTGCTTGGACACTAACTGACTGTCTACGCTTTGTTCTGCTTTTATAGAGAAGCAGGCTCTAAAATAAACTAGGGGCTGGCGAGTAGTCACCAACAGACCTCCCAGATCTATCCTGTGTTTTCTGTCTCAGATTCAGGCTCCAACATGCAGCTGATTTCAAACTCCACAGGCAGACTACCTCAGAGGCTTAAAGGAAAATGTTAATGGGGAATAGAAGGTAAAAGTCTAAATAAAATGCAAGCTAATTGGTCCTGTGCCAAAGGGCTTTTGCATACCTGTTCTGCTGCTATTTAAGACAGGGTCTCACTATGCTCTCCAAGCTGGCGCCAAGCATCCTCCTACTTCAGTTTTCTGAGTAGAGGAACTGTGGACACACATCACTGCATCTAGCATAAAATTTTGTTGTGATGTCATATAAAAGATTTACTGGCGAAGGCTCTCCTTTTAAGCTCTGACATTACCTTTCCCCAAACACATGGAAAGAATTCCTTTTCATGTATTGTCTACCTCTTAATCTAGATGCAGCGTATGCGGACAGGGATTTACCTTATGCACCAACGTAATTCTAGTACTTAGAAGATGACTCACACATACGGGAGACACAGACACGATGCAACAATGAGCATCAAGGTCTCCCACTACTTAGGAACTCTAGGACACTGAATGTCCCGCACTAGAATCTAGTAACTGTCTCATCTAGTTTGAGCCTCTGCGGAGGTTCAAATTTTAAGTAGCAATGTTCAACCTGTAGCGTACCAACTATGTTGTCTCCTTGAGAAAAGACATGGTACAGGCACAAGTAAATGGCCTTTCTGTATGGTCTTACACTGTGGGATAGGTAAGTGTCCCAATTAGTCTTATCCTAATTTGATACAATCTAGAGTCATTTTAAAAGACAGAACCTCAGTTGAGAACATGCCTCTACTAGGTGGGCGTTTGGTGCATTTTCTTCATTGATAATTGATGTGCAACAGCACAGTTCATTGTGAGTGATGCCACCCCTTGGCAGAGTTCTGGGTGCTATAAGCAGACCCAGAAAGCCATGTATAAGCAGACCCAGAAAGCCATGTGGAGGAAGCCAGAAAGCAGCACTCCTCCATGGCCTCTGTGTCAGCTCCTGCCTCCACGTTCCTTCCTGACTTCCCTCAGTGATGGACTGTAATGTGGAAGTAAAAGCTAAAATAAACCTGTTCCACCCCAAATTGATTTTGGTCATGGTGTTTCATCACAGCAATAGGAAATCTGAGTAAGACACTAAAGAAAAAAGCACTTCCATCAGTTTTTACATTTACGGTTTAGATTTTGGGCTTAAACAAGCTTGGTTGCATCACAGAAAGAAGCATATTAGTGACTGTTAACACAAACTCAAGGTTGGTAAGACTAAACTGTTTATATCTATGCCTGTGAAAAAGCAGGACAGAGAAAGTGGTAAGGCACGGATGGAGAGCAGGTTGTTTGTGGAGGGTGAAGGTTGAGAACTGCAATAAAAAAGAACTGGCCCAGATACCTAGAGACTTATGTCCCCCAGGGATTCTTCTAGAAAAGTCTACTGCTAGAAGCAGGTGCCATTTCAAAAGGAGCAGAGCGTTGGGGGGGGGTGTAGTTACAAAACACAAATTTCACAATTGTGCCCCCAGGAAAGATGAATTGGCTGAGCAAATGCAGAATTAAGAAATATATGAAAACCATTGACATTTTAAACAGACCTGTGCAGTATGACATGAATGTACACACTCATCTCATTGGTTAGAATACTACCTGCTCTAGTGACCTTGTCTCTGTGCACTTACAAGGTCACCCAGCACCCTCATCTTAAGGCTCAGACTGATCCCACAATCAGTAAGA
The DNA here is from genome assembly GCA_028555095.1 of Dicrostonyx torquatus. Classification (NCBI taxonomy): domain Eukaryota; kingdom Metazoa; phylum Chordata; class Mammalia; order Rodentia; family Cricetidae; genus Dicrostonyx; species Dicrostonyx torquatus. The sequence continues at coordinate 5,487,448 of JAQHUG010000112.1, forward strand.
AAGAAACTCCAATTACCCATTTCTCTTACCCCAGCCAGAGTCAGAATGTTCTCCAGCGATTTGGTCATTATGAGCCGCTTCTTGGCACGAGTAACAGCAACATACAGCAAATTCCATTCATCCTCAGAAAATGACTCTTAAAAAAGGAGAACAAACGATTCAAAAGCCTACCTGCAAAAACTCACTTTCTCATCTAAATGCTTGGAACTTCTCACTAATGCCTTACAAGCCTCTCAACGTTTGCTAGCTATGTACACAGAATTTCCTACAAATGCCAATTGAAAACAAACACAAACCTCAATAACTAATTACACAAAATATTTATTTTTAGTCTTGCTACACAGTAAATCTTAGAACTATGTTAACTAAATATTCAACAACTGCAATGAACCCAGT
>JAQHUG010000112.1:5488134-5520132 GCA_028555095.1 Dicrostonyx torquatus
CAGAGGATACCTCATTCACAAATGAGCTTACCACTAATCAAGGGGCAGATATGAACCAAGGTCTGTGCTCCTCCCAGTTTCTCACAGTGTCTATCTGGATTAGTCCACTCTAATCTGGAACTGCCTCACATCATCACAGGGAAGATGACACACTTCTTTCTTTTTCCGCCTTTTTTTTTATTGTTCTTATTGAGCTATATATTTTTCTCCGCTCCCCTCCCTTCTCTCCCCTCCCCTTCTTCTACCTTCTTCAATGATCCCCACATTCCCAATTTACTCAGATCTTGTCTTTTTCTACTTCCCATGTAAATTAGATCCATGTATGGCTCTCTTAGGGTCCCCTTTGTTGTCTAGGTTCTCTGAAACTGTAAATTGTAGGCTGGTTTTTCTTTGCTTTATGAAGATGACACATTTCTAAGCCCACCTCATATCTATCATCTCGCAGGCTCAATACCTAGCAAACTAGATCCACCAGTCTATGAACAGACTGGCAGCCAGTGAGTCATACATACAATCTGAACGAATGGGCTACACAATGTATAAGTCATATCTTAATGGAACAGGTGTCCAAAAAAAGTATTGAATAGTAAAAGAACTTATTTGGTTTGGAAACTTCAAATGCTTTAATTCTGAGATTTTTTTTTTCAGTCTCTCATGTGATTTTATTTTCTCCCTTCAACCATAATAATATGATGTCCAGATTCTGTTTTAACTGGTGGGTCTGTAAACACAGGCTTAATTATCCCACTTATAGGCAAGGCAAATGCTGCTTCTTGAAATGGTCCTACCATGGACCCTCTGTTCATGCAACCCAGGTCAGCCCTTGCCTGGCTTTATCTTTTCTGTATTGTGTGGTCACATCTCTGAATCTCATTCCATACTTTAACTTTCCTGTGGCTTCCACAATTCTGTCATATTTTTCACACAGAATGTGTCTGACCTTCACTGTGCTGCCACCACCTTTAGGGCCCTGAGCCTCCTTATCAGCGCTGTCACTCCCAGAGGCTGCACCTCCTCTCCTCTCCTTTCCAGAACCACTTTTCTTTCCCCTGAAGCAGCATCTCCTAAGCTTTTACTCTGAGATTTAAAGTCAAAACCAAAGCACTGCTGGGCAGACTTTAACAATGATCCTCGAGAACTCCTGATGAAGCAGCAATAGACAGACATGTGGGGGATGGGATCCAGCACCAGAACATGCAGGACTCTTTTCTCAACCTCTAGCACTACAAATAATAACATGTTTCCCTTGCAGAGTAAGTACACTGATGTTTGGAAGTTGCATGAGGCTGGGATACATCATTTGTGTCTGATGATGCAAAGCCCAAAGCTGATGGGCAGTTGTGTTCACAGGGACATCATGACGCAATATCCTATCAGCCACCTGAGAAAGACCCCATGGAAGCCCGGCTTCCCTGTAAAACCACAGAATTAAAAATCAAAAGTGTAGGCCTAGGTGTGACTTTTTGTTCTAGAACAGGAGGCTATCCTATCCCATCCAAACCAAAGGAGTCAACTCCAGCTACAAAACAGGAGCACCCCAAGAGCTCCTGTGTCCCAACCCAGTGTCCTTACCAACTCTGAAGTGAGGAAGCTGGGCAAGATTATGCCTGGCACATGGCACTTTCACGAAATCATCCAAAACATGCACAGTGTCAAACTCTAAGCCTTTGGCCTTGTGCACAGTGCCCAGAATGTACTCTAGAACAGAAATGTAGCAAGTTAGATGGGGCTCCACAGGGAGAGAAACAAAGCATCCTTGCAGGTGTGCCCCTGCATGGGAAAAGGTAGAAATAAGGGCGAGAAAGTAAAATAACCAGTCACAGGAATACCTCAAAGGAGCCCATCCAAGAGGCCAGAGAGACTCTGACCATGTTCCACACTCACTCTAGACACAGAGGGACAGGGGCTCAGAAGGCAGTTTTGCAGCTTGCCCAAAGTTACATATAGCAGCACATCCTATTCCAGTGGATTGAAAGTGAAACAGAAATAAAGAGACCCTGTGGGGAAACAGCTGCTCTGCTTCTGTATTTTTTTTTTAGTATTTAACATGGTGCTAGGAACCACACCAGGCCCTGTCCCCTCTGTCTTAATGAGCACAGTCACTGGTAGGCACAGACGCAGAGATATTTCAAGAGACCATCTGCTCCTCCTCTTCAGGAGAAGGCAACAGCTGCTTTCCTTACCTGCAAAGTCCAGATCTTCTATGTGGCATCTCTCTATCCTTTCTACTAGTTCCGGAATCCTGATATTGTATTTTTCAACTACTGCGATCTTCGCTTCCAGCTCCTTGTCCTCAGCAGCAGTCACGTACCTCTTGAAGCCACTAAAGCCTTCTTTGTGCACCCATCTTCTGATGAACCTGTCCTTAATGATGAGGTTGCCTAAGGAAGAGACATACCCAGGTGAAAATGAGAGAGACTCCAACACAGCAGCAGCTGTACCTGTCTAACCAACAGCACAACAATGGTGGGCTTAGAGCTGGGAGACCCAGGGCAGCAGTCCTGACTGGATCACTAACTCACTGTGTGTCCCTGGGCAAGTCAGTACAGTGGCCTCACAGTCTCCAACTTGAGCATTACAAGATGCTCAAGAACCTCATCTACTTCACAGAGATTTGAAATAGTATAATCAAGGAGAAAAAGTACCACAGAAACACTAGAGGTTTTAATCTGCAGTCCAGAGGAGCAATGGTGCACAGCTGTCCAGCCGGCAGAAGAATGCAGGAGAAGGTGGCTTACAGCACCAACATTGGCAATTACTGAGACTACTGAGAAGGATCTGGAAAAACCTGCCAGCAGTTCTGAAAACAGGCCCCAGATATCCCCCTCTAGGGAGAAGAGCCAGCCTAGTTCCTCAGAGGAAGAACAAGAATCCTGGCTCTAGGCAGTGGTGGTGCACGCCTTCAATCCAGCACTCGGGAGGCAGAGACAGGAGGATCTCTGCGAGTCTGAGACCAGTCTGGTCTACAGAGCGAGTTCCAGGACAGACTCCAAAGCTATAGAGAAACCCTGTCTCAAAAAAAAAAAAAAAAAAAAGAACCCTGACTCAAGAGCAGCCCCCTTCCCAACCCCGGCTGAGTGCTGGTTTCTACACTCCAAAGCCAGGCCTGTACTCACGTTTCCTCCGTTCTTCCTCTGGCTGAAGAAGGGTCCAAATGTCAATGATTCTGTCCAATCCAAATGATTTAATTCCCTGAAAATTTTTCAGTGGAATTTTTGTTTTGTTTTGCTTTTTTTTTTTTTTTTACAAACAAAACATAACAAATCCAGAGATGGAATTTTGAAAGGAGATGGTTTCTTAGAAACAGATTTCAAATATTGTTAAAGCACACACAGAGGAAACAGAAAGCGCTGAGCTACTGCCTCAAAATCTACCTACGCTTTAAAAAGAAAATCCCCAACCGTACACTGCTTTGTCTTCGACAAAAAGGCACATTCAGTGTGCCTTCCATAAATACACAATGGCGAAACACGGACACAAATGATAACTAAACACAGCTGGCAAGCAAGACGGTCATCACGGTTTCTTATGGTAAACAAGTAGAAGGTGTCTCCTGGTCCAGTTATTCTGTAATCTAGAACCAGCTCTTGGTGGAAAGGCCCTGACTGTGCCATGGGTTTGGCCCTTTTCTATCTTAGAAGTGCCTGACGGGTACTGTCTATGACTCGAGCATTCATATGGAACCAGGCCTAGCACAGGAGACAGCCATGACAAGGACTCCACCTCTAACAAGTTCTCATCCTTTGGTGACGGTCACGACTATAACACTGACAGTGTACACTTCTACCAAGTATATGATTTAGCACCATAACACAGGGCTCAGGTAGAAGTGGTCGTAGAAGAGGGAGAATAAGACACTTCATATCCAATGATATTCCAAAATTACTATCTTCTTTCAATAATGAAAATGGTTATAACTACTAGATGAAATATTAGAGACAGCAATACAATGACCAAACAAACTGATACGTTGAGTGAAAATAACAGGACTTTTATGTATACCATTTAACAGTAATCATGTAAAAATATGCATTTATAAGGACAAAGACAAAAATAATCAGCAAAAATGAGACTTCTAGGAAATACTGGAGTTATATGTGATTTTTCCCTTTTGGTGCCAAAATTTCTATATAATATTTATTTTAAACAAAAGAAAGATATTTTATGATTTAGTATTTTACTGACTGCCCAACACATAGTAGGCCCTTAAAAATATTTTTCCATAAATGCCCTTTTTCACATAACTTCCAAGTTAAATATGCCACAAACCCGTCATTTCATTTTTGCTGCCCAAGAAACAGGCAAACGGTACTGCTGCATCTCTGGGTGGAGAATGAGGCACACAAGTGGTGACAGAGCCAGAGTGAGAGCCCAGGTGTTCAGGTCTTTCTACCTTCTTTCAGGGAACCGGGTGCCACCCAATGTCATCAGCTTAACTGTGCTTCTACTAATGTCAACATGCAGTCAAACCCCAGGAGCCAAGAGCCTTACATCACAGTCAAATGTAAGAGGAGTGCTCATTCACTGACTAGGGCTGACTCCACAGGACTAGAGAGTGTCCGGTCACAGTGAGGCCCAGGGAGAATCCAAAACTCAAAGGCTTTCCTGCACAAGATCCTAAGGACGAGTCAACAATTCACTCTTACCCCAATCAAATGGATCCTTGAAGGTGATTCTCCTTCTGTGACCCGTACAGCCTCATCAAACACATTGGCATTGGTCCTGGATAGCAGAGCCACTTGTCCCTTTACATCACCTCTGATGCCACCTGAAGGAGAAAGTGCAACCTCCATGTAAATCAACACATAGAACACAACTAATTTGGTTAAAAACAAAACAAGATAAAAGCCAGAAAGCCTTACTCTGATGGTTCCCTCCAACCAGTGTTTTTTTCCTGACTCTCTTGCAGACATCCAAGATGGTAGCTCCCACATAAGCTATTTCCACACCAAATCTAAAACTCTGATGTAAAAAGAACACAGCGAATGCAGTTAGCAACCTGCTCAGAGATGTGAGCCCTTGTCTGTCACCGCCTCTGATGTAAAAAGAACACAGCGAATGCAGTTAGCAACCTGCTCAGAGATGTGAGCTCTTGTCTGTCACCGCCAGGCCTGACTCACCCTACACAGGAAGGAGGACAAGGAACTTCGCTAAGGTAAAATCACACAAAAGGGAGCCCGATGATTGAAAAATTACTGTTTCTATGAACAACAGCACTTTCTCCTTTTAAAGATTTATTTTTATTATTTTTAATTAGGTGTATTTTGTGTGTGGGTATGTGTATGTTAACTCAGTGTTGTCTACAGAAGTCAAAGGCAAAAGATCCTTCTAGAGCTGGTGGTATGGGTGGTTGTAACCTAACATGAGTGCGAGGAACTGGGGTTCTCTACAAGAGCACTAAACACTCTTAACCTCTGAGCCATCTTTCTAGCCCCAATAATGCCATTTTCCACCCTGAGATCCTAAAATGACCTATCCCCAGAGTGTCCCCCACACACAATCACCATTCATTTTCTTACCACTATCTTCAGCTTCACTTGGCCCTCAAACTTCTTGGCTCACCTATTTGGCCCCTTCACTTCAGATCTCACACTCAAACAGTTCCGTGTCCCTCTGCCAGAGTAATCTTTTCTAACACTAACTGAGCTGCTCTCTTGCTATGAAAAGAGAAGCATAAGACATAGAGAGAAAGAAACACTCCCCTCCCAGGATCCTGCACTCTCTGGACAGCCCGTCTCTACAACTATCCACCAATTGTAAACTTCTTTCAAGCAAATCTCCCCTCGCCCTTTCTCAAGGTCCATCTTGTGGAGTTTAAATTACACAAAGGAGAAGAGAGGGCAGAGGTTTTGCCCTTGCCCTAAGACCTTTCTTAACATCAACTTATTGACTCTGTTACATGAGCATTTTAAGGATTGGGATATAGAACACTCATAGAGAGTTTGCTTGACAAGCACAGGCCTTGGTTTCAATCCCCAATACCACAAAGAAAAAAAGAAAAAGGAAAAAAATTCAATTAAGTGTGGTGGTATATGACCATAATCCCTAGAACTCAAGAGGCTGAGGCTGGAGGACAGTGAGTGAGGTCAAGGCCAGCTTGAGCTAAATGTACAGTGAGTTCTCCTCTAAAAAAACAAAAGCCAACATGAACCATTTCCATATGTCTCTGCCTTGGCCCACGCTGTTCCTACCACCTTTTTACCTACCTACATCGGTTCCTATCCTTCAACACTCAGCCCAAGACCCTATTTTCTTGACCACATCTGCTGGAAAGATTCCAATCTTCCCAAACTTCTGTTATTCATTGCCTTTCCCCATGCATCCATAATAAAATAAAACAAGGCACACTTTGGCGAATAGTAATCATGTTGTCTATTTCATGAACTATGTCTATATCTACATCATGAATTATGTCATATAGTTGCAACCAATAAGAGCAAAATACAACTTTTAACAGAACTTTCTTGCTATAAAACTATTCAGAGCGAATCATGATCAAATTATTTGTAAAATAGACATTCATACATGGCTCAAAACAAAACAAAAAACCAGCCTTATGCTATCCTATAATGGAAGAGAAAAAAAAAAACGAATCTCTTTTACATAACTCCAGATAATTTATACAGATGCTCCAACACTCACTCCTGTGTTAGCCTTTGCAGTGGAAGAACCTGAGTAATCTAAGTTAGCATCAATAGTCACACCCCATATTGATAATATATACCTCTGAAGCCATGAGAGATGGCACTTCAACCCTGTGATTCTTCCAAAACCATAACCCTTGTCTAACCTTGAGAAAAGGCACCTGAGAAGTTTCAGCACACAGTCATACTAAAACTACTTGATCAGTACAGAAAACTATCAATGTCATCAAAACCAAGGTTAAGTCTGATAAGATGTCATTTCAAAGAAAACTAGAAGCAGGTGTGACTGTCCATAATGTACAATTCTAAAGCAGCAAAAACTAAAGAAATATGAATGAACCATGGACTTTAGCTATAACAATAAACTGACTTGTTATTCGTGGAAAATAAAATATCCCTTCCATATTGTTGGTACATTAAAAAAAACTAAGAGGGAAAACAGACTGCTTGCTTAAATGCACTAGGGTCTGAGGTTAAGTACAAGCTCTTACCTGTGTGAGATAAAAGACGTGGGTGTGGGGGACTGTGAACAGAGCGTTCACTGCACCTCGGAAGGTATAGATCTGTTGGTGGGGGTCCCCGACAAAGATCTTCCCACATGGCTGAGACAGAACTATGTTCATGATAGCTGCAACCAGCAAGGGGAAAAGTGAGAAATCTGAAGGGCAAAAATCCACACAGCACAAAGAAGCCATATTTAAGAAAGAAAACAAACTAAAACTAAACCAGCCCAAGACAAACAACAAAACTTTCTTTTCCTACAGGGCAGGCATTCTATAAAAGGGCTCGATTTGATCTTGGGCATAGTATCTGGTAATAGGAATGTAGATTATTTTTAGTACTGGGTAAATTGATTATAAGAAAATATACAGACAAATGTAATTTTCTATTCTAAAATTATCACACCTCCAAATTACCTAGAAAGTAATTTTTAAATACTATTTTCTACTAGTCATGCAACACAAAATTTCTCTCTAAATTGACTACCCTTTCTCACTCAGCATGAGGCTAGGTCCCTATATGCTGATGATGTAGTCACTCAGCATCTTAGGAACAACTTCAGTAAAACATACTGAGGAAGACAAATCTACTTCAGGTGTGGGAAACAGACAACTATGGAAATCTTAAGTCTAATTTCTGAAAGACTAAGAATCATTTGCTCCGCTTCTTTAATACAAATAAGAACAACCAACTTATTCCATGTATGTGTCCTCTTACATAATCATGATGCTGTTTCTAGGTATTTGAGATACATATGTCCTACTGATGTCCTGAATAGTTTATCACCTGGGGTACAGTCCTGGGCCTCATCCACAAAGATGGCGTCAAAAGAGGCAAGCAAAGGCTTGCTCAGCTGCCAGAGTTTCAAATAGCCTAGAAGAGAGTAGGAACCAAGAGTCACAAGTCATAAGCAAAGCAAATCCATCTTAGAGACAGCCAAGCTAGGAAAGCTGCCTACCATCATGTGTCATTTGGTATGCCTCTTCTTTGCATTCCCCCAGCTTCCGCATGTTGTCCCAAAGTCGGCTTGCTTCATGGACACCATTCTAAAAAGTAAGTGACACAGGAACCCAAAGTTTAAGACCCTAGAAGAGACAGTACCCTGAAATCACATTTCTGCTTCCACACAGTGCAGTGGGAGCAAAGACAGCACCCCAGAACATAGCGGGGCCCACCCTTTCAGGGCTCCAAGGAGTCTTAACACTGAGATTTCAAGTGCTTAGAAGGGTACAAAACAGGGGCCACAGCAGAGCAAAGATCAAAGACGTCAACAGCTGATGAACCAAAGAGCCAACTGTTTTTGCAGACTATTTGACAATTCATTTTTAAAAATCTACTAGGAAACAGCTTTTTTACAAGCAAAATGTGTGTAGAGCCACAACAAACAAAAGGAAGGAAGGAAGGAAGGAAGGAAGGAAGGAAGGAAGGAAGGAAGGAAGGAAGGAAGATGAAAAAGAGATTCCCAATGACTGAGTAAGAGCTGAGCTCTTACAAACTATGGGCAAGTCCTTCTGCATCTGTTCTGACCTAGTATAAGGGACATGGGAAAACCGTGGCAGGTAATAAAACACACTTGTCTGTGATCCTAGCCCTAGGGAAGCTGACACAGGAGAATCTTGAGTTTGATGTTAGCCTGGGTCACAGAGACCCTTCACGCTCCCAAAAACGGAGACAATCAAAAACCCAGTAGGACTACTATGGCAGTTAGGGATGCCTGTGAGTGCTCCCTACAGGAGAAGATGCCATGTGGTTCCCAGATGTCATGACAGGCATTCGTTTCACCTGTCCATTTTTAAGTTTCTAAAAGTGGTTCTGAGAAAATGACAAAGATCATACCACGTTCCTCATTCTGAACACACTGGAGACTCACCAGTTTCTCACTCTGCTCAACCATGACTCTCTGTCCTTGGCTATTCTTGCACCATATGGGCACGTGATCGATAGTCAGCTCTTCGTCAGCTGATGCAAAGAAGTTTTCTAAAGTCTTACACACTAACTTGGCCCTTATGAATCCACCTTTCCCTTCAGCAAGGACGGAGTTAACCATGAAGGGCGTTAACTTGAAGAGATTCAACTTCTTCTTCAGCTGGTACCTGTAACACATACCACAGTGAATGGCATTGGCCTTCACAGGCATTGTGTATTTACTGTATCCCCAATTCTCATCACCAACAAGGTAATTCCAGGTATCAGACGCAGGAGAGGTTTTAAGAACCACAAAACCATATCTGAGCTGAAACGGCTTGCCCTAAACTTTCATGAACTTGCAAATGACAACCAGAGAGCTGTACAAATCAGCTCACAGCAGATGCTACTGTGTGGTTCGTGCTCCAAATACTCCTTCCCCCACCCAATAAGATACCCACAGTTCCTTAAGCCTTTGTGTCCACAAAGCCTCAGGCATATGAGGGTTTCCCATTTGCCCTCCCCAGGAGCGCCTGAAAGTCTTCAGAATTTGTGCCATATTGAACTTCAATGCTGCGATTCCAGGGAAACACAAATTCCTTCTCAGTGAGATAGCTATTTGTACACAAATTATTTTTTAGTGTAAAAGTATGATTATCCAAGCTCTTTTTCTCTCTTGCGTGTACACAGAGAGAACAGCATGACACTTCCTTAGTGTTGTAGAGTATGATCACAGTGACCGTCACATGAGAACCGGCGCCAGCACAGGTGATGCTCACTTCCGCCCGACGTGACTGTAGGCCATGGAGTGGAACGTTTTGCAGATGACATTGCTGGGGAAGACAAGCTCTGCCTGCTTTGCGATGCTCTTGTTGAATGTGACGTACAGAAACCTGCTCTGAGACCACTTCTCAGCATACTTGACCAGGGTAGAAGTTTTTCCAGTGCCTGTTGAAGCCAAAGGAAAAAATGTGACCCTCTGACTAGGCAAATTATGTACCAGGATCCCCATTCAGGTATTTCTCAGGCTTATCCATCCTCTGATTTAAGACTGGCGTCAATATTGATAAAACGTGGTGCCGTGAGTGGAGCAGGAGCCCTCCCTCACAGAAGGCTAAAGTGGCTGGGATCTTGGCTCTGGTCGAGCAGGAAAGGGCAAGCCACTGACCTCACTGACTTATCATTTGAGTTTGTGAAGACATGAGTACCCAGAAGCAAGAACTCAGTAATAGCTAGCTGTTGCTGCACTAAGGGCCATCCATGTCTCTGAAGCAAGAACATATACAGGGACTCACGGACCCTCTGATTCCCCCCGAACTGCATCTGTTCTACCTTTCTACCATCATCCAATTATCCAGCTAATCCATCCGTATTTCATTTAAAAAATATTTACTGAGTACATGGTCACCTATGTGCCAACACAGAGAAATAATAAAAAAGATAATAATCTAGTTAGAAATAAACACTAACACAGAGTGAAACCAGATAACAAAATGAGACTATAAAGCTAGCACAGGGTAGGAAAAAGAAGAATGAGAACTAGAAACAAAATTGGTCTCACCTCTAAGGTAAGATTAGGAACATGACTCCTCCTTCCCAGACTAAAAAGCCTGCTCTGAACATGCTCTTGAACCAAGCAGACATATTACAGAATAATACAGGTGCTGGCTACTTTTACTGAATGGTAATCAGGTACGATCAATTAGCAAAACAGTTACATTGAGTTCAGTAATCAGATGTTCGGGATTCAAATTACTAAAACTACCTTCATCAGGAAGAGACAGAAATGATGAGAGTGAACACAGCATGACAGAAAAAAAAGAGAGAGAGAGAGAAATGAGGGGGAGAAGAGAAGGAAAGACGGCATCCTGGAGAGGTAGCATCCCACTGATTCTGGCTCTATAACTTGTTTATTTAAACTAAAGTAAGTCTCTCTGAACTTCAATGTCTTCATAAAATAACGCTATCAAACCAATCTCACAGAATGCTGCTGGGACCAGAACCATGGCAGGCCACTGCAGGTGTTCAATAAATGTGGCCAGCAGGATATCAAAGTAGAAAAGCAGCGGGAAGGGATTACAAATAGCAAAAACAGTGTGAGCAAAAGTTCAGACAAGACTCTCCAAGTATTTCAGGAGACTCTAACTCAGATGAGAGGCACAAGAGACAATATATTTAGGAAAGCAGACTGAACCAAGAAAGGCCCTTCAAGACATCCCCCTGTAAGACCAGGAAGCTACTGAACCCTGTTAACAGATTAATATATGACCTGCCTCTCCAGAAGGAATTGCTGACTGAGAACGCATGTGAGGGACTCACCCTACCTCACTGACAGACTTCACAGAACAATGCCTACGAACTATCTATCTAAGCAGGAATCCAATGAGATATTCTAAACAGTGGTAAGAGAAAACCAGTCTGTCTTGCCTGGCTGGCTGCTTTGAGGGTTCAATAAAAGGTCAAGGTCAGAGTGCCCCGGGGGTAGCGGAAAGGGGACACAGTGATTAGCAGGCAGAAGCAACCACACGAACCTCCAGGCACCTGATAGGAGCTCCCTTACCTGCAAATGCCATAATTTTTACCACCTGGAGAGGCTCCATCTTATGGTTCAGAATCAGCTGTTGTTCATGTGTTAGTTGGATAGGTGTTTTCTTGCTATAATCATTATAGAAGAGAAATTAGAGAAACAGAAAGGAATTAAAAAGCCCAAGGGATGGCCAGTCCAAAAACCAAACAAGCAAACTGGATACACAACAGTAGACCCCCAATATGTCTCCCCTGGGGGGGAAGGGTGAAAGTTCTGAAGCTAGAGTAAGATGCTACTGTACAGCTCAATAAATCCACTAGAAACTAGCGAACTCCCAATGGGTGAAATTTACACAATGTAAATCATGCCTCAATAAAGTCATCAAGACAAAATGCCTCTTGTCCTCACACATGAAAAAGCCAAGGAAGGAAGTAAACCAGAATTGTGGTTCATGTCTGCAATCCTAGCGCTCAGGAGGCTGAGGCAGGAGGAGTGTGGAGTTTCGGAGTTCAAGACCAGCCTGGGCTACATACTGAGACTTTGTCTCAAAAAGGAATAGAAGACCAAGCACACACCCGCATCTAATGCATACATACCCTGGCCAGACAGATGGCTCCTCTTTAACTTTGGTGGCCTGAGTACAGGAATTCTCCTGAAGGTATAGGCAATAGAAAATGTTGTAGTGAATCCTAATGGGGGAAAAAAAAATCAAATTTAGAGACCTCCAAATTTAAGTCATAATCTATCTCATTCTTTCTTGTATGTATTTCAACTCCTTACCATTTCTAAAAAGAATATTCCTATTACATTTCATTGAAAAAAAAATGGGAAGACAAGACTGCAGTCTCTGCAGCTAACAAAAGTACTTCTGGGAATCCCAGCTCTAAACAGGCACTGTGTCTTCTAGTGTAGCATCACACTAAGGAGACACACTAAGGAGACCAGGACGTGCTCTTGAGGGAACAAGAGTACTATCTGTGATCTTAAGAGATAAGCAATCAACACAGCAGGCATCCACTGGAAAGCAGGCATAAACAGCACTTCCGGCAATGTGAACCCTGCTTAAATAACAGCCTCACTGCCAAACTCGGTCATCTTTCTGAACCTCAATTGCTCTTCTGCCTGGTGACACTGGCTTAGAAGCATGAGTAACGTTCCGCTTTAAAAGTTCCTAAGGAAAGATGCTTCGTGGATAGTAAGACAAGAATACCAAAGACAAGATGTCAGAACAGCTAAAGGGGAACAAAGATGACAAAACTAAGTCAATAGAGGAACGAGACATAATAAATTCAGTCTACCCAAAGCAGCTCCAAACCCTCTCATGATCCCACATTCAGCTCCTGGAGCACTAATTCCCCAGTCAAATGCTCCACTCCACTCCAGAGTGAAGGGAACTGATCTCAAAGCATCACTCTTTTTGATATGTTTGATAACATTTCATGGGCTGGACATACAACCAGATCAACATACCGGACTACTATGGGCTGAACTGTGCCCCCTGAAATTCAAAAGCTGAAGCCCTAATACCAAAATTGACTAATGGAAGAAAGGAAGGAAAGAGAATTAAGATTCAGTGCAGAGACAAAGCTATGGCTGTGATCCACTACAACTATCATTTTATCAGAAGAGACACAATGTCAAGTGCTCTGTCTCCCCTGCCCCCATCTCTCTCTTGTCGGGATACAGAGAAGACGTAGGAACCCAATCTTCCCACCTTGTTCTTGGATCTCCAGCCTTCAAAAGGGCAGGAAAGCAAATGTCTGTGGCTTAAGTAACCTGGTCTATGGTCCTGTTACAGTGTCCACATGCACACAGAATTAAGTGTACATTGTAAGTATACATTTGCTTATGAGGACACTAGTCTTCATTTGATCATTTGTCTTGATGAAATCTTACAGAACTTCTTGCCCCAGGCCTCAATGCCATGGAGTGGGCTAGAACATAGGCCAGGTAACAAACTGAACATAACCTGGGACTGAAGCGACAGGACATTGCTGGAGAACAATGTTCTGCACTACCTTACCAGGATGGCAGGGCACTGCTGTGCTTCTCTCGGGCTCACTGGTCCCAGGGGCCAGTCTTTTCCTACAGATCTAGTTGTATGATGGCTGCCTGTCTTCACCACTTCAGGTGAGAGGACAGGTCATTCCATATATAACACCCATACTCGGGATTTTAAAGATCTTCCCTCCCCTGGTCCCTGGAGGTTCCTCCTTGACATTCAGCCTTCCTCAGAGAAGTGTTTGCTCATGCTATCCGAAACATGCTCCCCGCCGCCCTCTCAGAGCGCTCTGCTCGCCTCCCATTACGGCACACACCAATCCCTCGAGCGCCTCCTACTGTGTGCAAGCTTCGTATGAAGTACCTTCACTGTGCCTGGCCCTGGGCAAGCTTGCTACTTATCTTTGCATATTTTATCACTGTCAAGGTAACTCTGACCGAGAAACCAACACTTGAGGCCTTTCTCCTATTAAGAAGATACAGTCACTAATTCTCATGGTCTGCTCCGAAAGTGAGCAGGAAAGAAAGAAATGCTAACGTTTAAAACGTAGCCAGGTGTGAATACAGTGAGGCATCTCACCTTCACCTACAGCTTCAACACCCACGAACATGGAAACTCTGTGAAGAAATCTTAGTTGACAGGCACATAGTATTCATGAAGCACTAGGAACTGCATTTCTACAGCCCAGTTCCCTTATACTCTACGCAGGGAGAAAGGAGGAGCTAGGACAAGTCCAGGGCCTTGCACTTCATCATAGCATCTCCCTCCTCCAGGGTGGTACCTATTGCTGATGTTGATCCCCTTCTCCCTCATGGCGTAAAGGAGCACAGCTATGCAGTACAAGGCCTCCATGACATCTGGCATGGTCACTGTGGAACTGGGTCTCCTGAGGCAGAACAGCAGGTACTGGATGTCGTTCACGCAGCTGGAGAGGAGCACCATGGTAGCCACCAAGGCCCAGACATTAATGCCCTTCAAAGAGGGGTATACAGGACAGGAAGAGAAGCCAGATCCAGTCACAAACTGGAAACTAGTAAGGAAACTGATAGACATTTCCAGCTTCTTACTTTACTGTGTATCTGCAGTAAGGCATTTACTCTCTCTGCCCCTTTCAAATTACCCAATGTGTCAACAAGGGAAGAACCACCTTAAGGGCTAGAGAAATGGCTCAGTAGTTAAAGAGTATATGCTGTTCTTGTAGAGGACCCAGGGTCAGTCCCCAGCACCGATATGGCAGCTCGCAATTGCCTGTAACTCCAGCTCATGGGATCTCTTCAGACCTCCACAAGCTTCTGCACACATGTGCAGACCTACCCTTAGGCACATGTCTACATAAAAAAAATATAAACACATATATTGGGTTGTGGGTTTTTTTTTGGGGGGGTGGTTTTGGTTTTTGAGACAGGGTTTCTCTGTGTAGTCTTGGCAGTCCTGGAACTTGCTCTAAAGACCAGGCTGGCCTCAAAATCAGAGATCACCTGCCTCTGCTGGGATTAAAGATGTGTGCCACCACCATCTAGCTTGTATTGTTTGTAAAGGGCTACCATAAAGAAACCCTATCACTCCAAGTGTTCACAGAGGTTAACTAGCATTCAAGAATATTTCAGAGGACTCGTCAACAGAACAGACTAAATGTTTTGTAAAATTCCCTCCAAATGCAAGAGGCTGCAAATGGGCCTTTTATTTCTCAAAGAGACCATTATCAAGATTAACACTACTCAGAGATTCAATCAAAAAAAAGAAAATACACACAATCTTCAACTAATTTTTTTTTTTTTTTTTTTGGTTTTTCAAGACAGGGTTTCTCTGTAGCTTTGCAGCCTGTCCTGGAACTAGCTCTTGTAGACCAGGCTGGTCTCGAACTCACAGAGATCCACCTGCCTCTGCCTCCCGAGTGCTGGGATTAAAGGCGTGTGCCACCACCGCCCGGCTCTTCAACTAATCTTAATTATCAACACGTTTCCAGGGAGAAATGATGTCACCATCCCTTGGAGTACCCACACAGCCTCTTAATTGACATACCCCAGCAGCTGCATAGAGGTCAGGTAGTTGTTGACGCATGCACGCCTCAGCCTCCAAAAGCAGAGGGTGATCCCTCAGGCTCCACAGCACCCTCTCAGGGTCTACACTTGGGGAACATTTGGTGGTGGCTGTGTATCTGTAAAAAACTCAGGAAATGAGTCCAGAAGGAAGAAACTCGTGAGCAAAGACATTTGAGGAAGGACTTTGAAACCTGTCTCCAAAACAGGAGGAAAGACACTCACCGTATGAGGTTCAGCACACATAAGTCTGAGTCCTTTTCTATGCCATGGCTCAAGAGAATGCCATCCACTTTGCTGACAGCCTGCTCTTCATTTATCAAGTATCGATGATACAGCTTTTTCCAAGGAATGAACTATGTAGTTGAAAAACAAAATGAAGTAACATCACGGCCATGATTCTTATGAAGACCGGGCCATCAACAAAGAAAACCTTCTACTAAGTGTGAAGCAAGTGCAGCTCCCGATCTGAAGCCGGGCAGGCCAGGGAGAAGCACTGTTTGAGCCTGAGTCTTGGCTCTGACACAAATGTCATAGGACCCGGGAAAGTTAGCACTGTGGCTTTCTTATCTCTAGCATCAGGTGAGCAGCACTTCCAAGTTCCAAAAGCCATCCTGACCTTAGATCAACGCCGCCACATGACACAAAGGAAGCCATTATGGAATGTGAATGCTACACAGTGACATCTTCACCAAGACATGGTGACAGAGAGAGCAACTCCATGTGCTAGGGTGCACAGATGTGAAGCAAACACACAGAACTGAAAGAAGAAGCAGATGGCTGAGATGTGCAAGGAGATGCTGGACGTGATCAGCACTAAGACTACCGAACCTAACAGATCCAGACATATGCTCCATCCAGCAGGAGTAAAATCCATACTCATCCCAAGCCACATGAACATTCTCCATGTTGGATCATATTCTGGGTCATAAAGCCAGTCAATCAATAAAAATGGCTGCAGTTATACCATGAATCTTCTCAGTAACAACATGAGGACATGATAAATCAAGGCAGCAGGAAAACCACAGTACCTACAACTTAAATCAGGCATTCCTGTTCTTGAAATGAAGTGTCACCATGTAGCAGAGGCTGATGGTCCTCCTACCACCATCTCCCTAGTGCTGGGATACAGGTATGCATCAGTGCATCTGGCTACACTGTGCAACCTTGGAGTAACCAATGGGTCAAAGAATAAACCACAAAGAAAGTACCCTAAGACGGGAAAACAAAGACACAACACAGCAAAACTTATCAGACACTCTGAAAATAGTGCTGGTCAGCAAGTTTACAGGAAAATGCTTCTTTTTACAACAGAGAAGGATTGAGCATTTGGTAGAACATCAATGGTAGCACGTTTGCCTAGAATGTGCAAGGCATAGGCTCAATCCTTAGCACTGAAAAAGATCTGAAAAGAGCAAACTACCTTCATATCTCAAAGAACAACAAAAAAGGAGCTAAACTCAAAACCAGAAGAAGAAAGAAATTACAGAGTCGGGCAGAAGAACTGGGCACAGCAGTACACATCTGTAACCAGGGCTGGGGAGATGGACACAGGAGGATAAAGAGTTTGAAGGTAGTCTGGAATACATAAAGAAACTGCCTGAAAACAGCAGGAGCAACAGCAAGGATACTAATAACAATCCTTAGCTAGATCAACTAAGAAAAATGAAAGGAACATTAAAAATAATGCCATAGAAGTAAAATACTACAAGGGGAAAAATAGGTAAATTCCTAGAAACACACATCATACCAAGTCTGAATAATAGAAACAGAAATTTTAAAAGAATGATAATAAGTAAAGAAATAGAATCAAAAATCAAACCTTCCATCACAAAGAACCAGATGGCCTCACTAGGGAATGCTACAGAACATTTAATGAACAATCAACACCAGCATGCCTCACACTCTGCCAAAAAGACTGACAAGAAGGGAAAAGTGCCAAATTCCTTTGGTGAGAGCCAGACATAGACGCTATGAGAACCTGCAAGCCATGGCAGACTACTGAAAATAAAGACATTGCACTGCTGCTGCCGATGATCAGAACAGCATTACTATAACATTATAGGGGAGAATTGCAAGCTTGGATATGGTCCCAAGAAATCTTTGCAAACAAAAAGCCCTTACTTATCCCTACCACCAGTACTCAGCTCATGCAAGAGAGTTCGCCATTTAGTTGACAGAAATAGTATAAGCAAACAGGCAATACATCTAAAATCATAAAAACACTTGTCAGAAATCAGGAACTAAGTAAAATCCCACAGTAGAACACTAAAATGACAAGATACTTCTCCCAACATCTTTTTTACTCAGAAGGGAAAAATTAGCTTTTTTGTTTTGGGCTGTACAAAATTCACCTCAGGGGTCTCTGAGATCGAAAACTGTGAGGTTTAGTATGAAGGTTGCACTTAGCAGCTGGACAGCTGTCACTATACTACAAAGTATACATGATGAATTGTACCATAAATGCTACTGATCGTGTTTGAAAAGAAAGTCAAAAGTGTCACGAACATTGAAAGAAAGCATTCAAAGGAGTGCTCTGAAGACTAAGCTTACCATAAACAACAACATGTTGAGAAAATACAAACAAAAAAGATTATCAATATCCAGGAAAAACAAGACTAAAAAAATAATTACAATTTTACAGGGAGCAGCTACCCACTCT
The DNA here is from genome assembly GCA_028555095.1 of Dicrostonyx torquatus. NCBI lineage: Eukaryota > Metazoa > Chordata > Mammalia > Rodentia > Cricetidae > Dicrostonyx > Dicrostonyx torquatus. The sequence continues at coordinate 5,506,415 of JAQHUG010000112.1, forward strand.
CTGATGGATAGAGGAGAGTCTGAACCAAAGTCCCTTTTCCAGCATGATTGTACAAAAAAGTAGAGAAGGCAGAAAGACAGGCAGTCCCTTTGCCCAGTCTGTGCCCAGAAAATAGAAATGTCAAGTGATTCAAACAAGGAAGAGAAAAAGGCATGGAAGAGAATGGGTTACTAAGACCAATTACCATAGCAGGATACACTGCTATTACAGGTGCACAAACTGCTCTAACAGCAGAAAGGAAGTGACGAACTTCAATGGGACAGGATGGAAAGGCAAAGTCTGTCCAGCTGATAAGCCTTGAAGAAGTAAGATGGCAACAAGTCAGGTATGGTGACCTTACTCTAAGTGGGATGGGGTATTACACTACATAGTAGGCCAAATGCACAATCTATTATCAGGACACAACAAATCATGTGCTTCAGAGAGAACAGAACTGTGAGAAGTAAGTACAGGCTCTGGAAGATTTGCCAGGATAAGCCTGGATGGTTCCAGAAGCCTGGGAAGTTAGCACGGTATTCATGAGGCCAATGGAAACGACCACTTTGGGAAGGTGGTCTCCTCAGACACCTGCACTAAGTGAAGCTAATCGGTATGCTGTTGGAGGGAGCGCCTAACTTACCAGTGGGTCACTGATGATTTCCCTCCACAGGTGGCACACCAAGCTGAGGTTCCAGTAGAGGTCCTCCACTGGGAGGAAGGCAAAGATGTGCCTCAGCACTTCACTGGGCAGCCTACAAATGTGGCTGGGTTCTTCTTGGCAAGGCAAAGTTCCAAGAAGGCCATAGTATGAGTCAGGAAAGGGATCAGGACCAATGTCCTCAATGTCCTGGCCAGGTTCTCTAGACACCATAGAGCACTGTGACAAACCATCCTCTGCTTCTTGCCTGACCTCCCTAAGCCTTGTGCATGAGGAGTATAAACGGTGGCGTGGAGTCTTCTTAGTAACTCCATCCCACTGGCTGGCCTCTGCAGCTTTGTTACTCTCTTCCTCAAAGGAACGAGACCGTTTCCTGGCAGGAAGAGCAGACCCTGACGAGCCCAGCCTCTCTTCTCCATTATCGTCCTGAGGCAAAGTACAGCTGCTCTCTGCAGGAAAAATCATATCATCCTTAGAGTCCTGACAGCTGTCCCGGTCAGCAGAATTGCTTTTGGCCATGTCATTGGTACAACGCTGGTACCCAGCTAGGAAGAACTCAGTAATTAATCTCTGATGTCCTCGACCTGTAGAGAGAACCCAAACAGAACAAGAAAAAAAAATCAGTGGCTGCTGACCCACAGTAGACACAAATAAAACTATTTAATTATCTGTGTTAACAGAAAAGGGACACTGGTGTGCTTATGGATCAGGAGGTCATATAAATAGCTAATATAAAATAATCAGACACGTATTTAGTAAGAGACAACTGTTGTGTATTGACCAACACTCCCATAGCATATATATGAATAAGGTCAGGCGCTACACACTGGACACCTGGGTGGGCAGACAGGTAAGTGACTGCTCCCATTTGCACTCCAGGCACAATGCAGCTTCCAGGCTTGCTCCCAGCACAGCAAGTCCACATTTCCCCTAGCAGGAAGAAATATCCTTCATCAATTCCCTACTGTGAATCTGTCATTTTTAAAACAAAGAGCTGGAATGTTCTCATTTTATTATCATAACGCCCAGTTTCTTCTTCACATGGACTCAATCAGAATTCCTAAGTGCATCTATTTTTGAGAGGACTATGAAGTAACTGTCCCTGAGCTCACCACCTTTCAAGAGAGAGCCCAAACAACAGTAATCTCAGACATCATCACAGCTTTCTCTAAATAAAGTATAAGTGTTGAACAATATATATGGTTTCTTCCTACATGGTAAAGCAAAATTCTTACTTTGGAAACACAGAGAATGGATTGAAACCAGAATTAGCCTATAAATGAATTAACAGACTTTAATGTCATATTGGGGAGAGGGACATCAATTACAATTGCTTCCAGAACAATATAAAAGACAAGAGTGTAAGGGCAGGCTAAATCCAGATACTTATTTTTTTTAATTCATTTATTGTTATTTTATTGCATTGATGTTTTTTGCCTGCATGAATGTCTGTGTGAGGCTGTTGGATCCCCTGGAACTGGAGTTACCAACAGTTGTGAGCTGCCGTGTGGGTACTGGGGATTGAACTCAGGTCCTCTGGAAGAACAACCAGTGCTCTTAACCTCTGAGTCATCTCTCCAGCCCCCCAGAGACTTCTTAATTGCCAAAGTCAGTCATTGTACTAATAAAAACTGCTACCCACTCAGCAGCAGACTGAGGAACTAACAAGACAGGTGAGAGGTTGTCTTATCCACAGAAAGCAAACTAAATTTCAGAACGTCAAATTAAGTCTGAAACTGCCTCACAGAATTGGTTATAGCAGTCTCCAAGTTGAAAACTATGGATTATTTAAACTAGATTGGATTCTGAAATTAGGAAAAGTGATCTAAAGATTTTAAAACAGGTATTAACAAAAGAAGAATTTGTCTGATATAAAGAGGGATGACAAGAAAAATCAAATTGCTAGAAGTCGACTTTCATGTATTAATATTATCAAAGAGATTAATTTGTGATCCATATTTGATCATTATGCATTACACACTGTACTCCATTTAAAAAGGATCAAATTACCACACTGTACTCCATTTAAAAAGAATAAACATCGCAAGCCAATCAAAAAAAAAAAACTGAAGTTTTTAAATTAACAAAAGAAACCAAAACCAAAAGCAAGCAGACACAAACAGATCTGTCAGGTGTGGGGTGAGTCCACTGCAGTGACAGGGAGACAACTCAACAGGTCCTTAGGAATCGCTGTGGCAGGACCAAAGAGCATCGCATTTAAGGGTATTAGGCTTACTGGACAGACCAGGTACCAAGAAGCAAGGGCACAACTGGCGAAGCACTGGGGGAAGCACAGGCCTGTGATCCAGCTGCTCTGGAGGATGAGAAGCTTAGTGAGCAGGAGCGGGGATGTAGCTCCTGGTAGAGCACAGGGGACTCCGGGTTTAATACCCAGTCCTACGCACAACAACAGGCAGGAGCACTCTAAAGGAAAACGGTGGTCCTGTGGACCTCCTGACAGGTTAGTCAAGGAGTCAAGATGCTTGCGGCCTGGAGGACTGGAGGAACAGTGACAGCGGTCCATGTCTTTTATTACTTTATAATTAGGTACGCTGACAGGGTCTCTTGGGCTCCAACATTATAGAGACACAGAACATCCATGGAAAACACAAAAAATGAGTCCAAGTGTCAACCCATTCTAACAGGTCTGTAAAATCAAGCAGTGACATTTACAAACACTTGTATGATCTGGAAGGCATTCAAAGGTCACACCAACTACAGACTGTGAAACAGAAGATACTTTTCTGAAGACATACCCCTATCGCCTCCTTTTCTTCTGGGTCTAGGATAGAGGCCATGGTTCGGGTCTCTGCTTGTCCATCTCTGACTGAAGGGCTGAGTCGCGGCCAAATGTTTCCGGGCCAAATGCTGGCAGTCGGCTGCTGTAAGATGCTTCCGCTTGAATCGTCTCACTGTTTCGGAATGAGCAGAAGACATGGGATACTTGTTAGTTACTCCAAATAGAGATGCTGGCCAGTGAATTACAGACTGAGCGTCACACACAACCAGCCTTTCTCTCCTAGAGTTCCATGACTAAGCATAAGTTTCTTAGAATTTAAGAACGTTTATAGCCACCACCTCCTTGAACACACCCAATCTTCAGGCCTGTTTAATGCTTAGATAGCACTCATAAAGACATTTTATGATCCTAAAGTGACATTTTCTTTTATTTAACTATTTAAAAGTGTAACATATTTTATAGAAGATTTAGTCATGAAACATTCAAAAAGAAGTTGTCACAGCCTAAAGACAAACACTGCACGCTGGTTCTCAAACTGTGGATCCTCATTTTGAACTTTTAGATTTGTGTCTCTAATTTGGAGTCTGTAGAGGTCAGGAAGCTAGAAAGGGTCCATGAGAGAGAAGAGGGAAGAGGCCTTAGGGGGTGAAGGGATATGATACAAAAGAAGTCACCGTTAATGGATAACAGACTAGCAACTTTCCCAACATTCATTTAAGCCACATTTCTACAATAGCAAAAAAAAAAAAAAAAAAAAAAAGGAATTGGCTATATATTTATTTTAAAAATAAAAGTTTGGGTTTTTTTGGGTTTTGGGGTTTTTTTTTGCTTGCTTTTGTCTGGAGGTTTTAGGCTTACCATGTTGCCTTGGCTGGCCTGAAATTTAGAGATCCTCCTCTCTATCAAGGTGAAAAATTTTATAGTTTACTTTCTATCAAAGCAATGGAATAAATTAAAGTACTTCTTTTAAATTACAACTTTTAAAAAAGACAACTATGAGGACCTGGGTTCATATCCCTAGAACCCATGTTTAAAAAAAAAAAAACAAAAAACAAAAAAATGGGTATGGCAACTTAGGACTGTGGTCCTAACCTAGGGAGGCTAAGACAGAAGGAACCTAAAGCTCAATGGCCAGCCTATCCAGCCAAGTCTGCCAACTCTAGGCTCAGTGAAAGACAGTATATCACAAAGTAAGATAGAGAGTGATGAGTGAGACACCTGATATCAACTTCTGGCTGCTGTGATTCATGTGTGTGTGCACCAGGAGACAGACAGACAGACAGACAGACAAGACATACACACGTGTGCACACTCCGGAGATACATATACTAAGGTCCTGGGCTTCAAAATATATAATACTAAGTATAACTACAGATCACGCTCTCTATGACTGCTCCTGCTCAGTACCCAGCCAGCTGAGAAATCACCCTTCCCAACTGCAGTTAACTCTTTGAAGTTTTAATATGTTTTTAAAAATTAAACTCCATAAATACTTTAAGACGTCTAAAAAATTATTTCTGTACACACTAGGCAGTTGTACAGAACTGCCTAAAAGGATGTTGGAGACCTTTTGAATACCTCAGTTTGGATGACAGCACTACTGTGTTGGGCACCAAAACAGAATGCACACATGGCTCTGATGAAGGAAACACTGGGTAGTTCTGACTTAGGTCAATAACTCTTACCTTAGAGGGGCCTTCATTGATGAGAAAATACACAGAGAAATGTCAGATCATATGCAAAGTTACCTACCTACTTCTTCTATTTAGCAAAAATTATCTAATTTGAAGAAAATGTAGGAAGATTAAAAACTGGAAGTGCATGGCAGCCCAACTGCAGCCAATCTTGTGTTCCTGTGTTCCTAGAAACACCTCCAACAGCAGCAAGCAATCAGTCCCATCCTTACAACGGAAAACCACGTATCTAATCCCAATCCGGGGTAAGCAGAGGCTGGTGGGGTTTGATGGTCTCAAGGACAACCTAGTCTACATAGTGAGTGTCAGGCCAGTCAGGGTTACATAGTGTGGCCCTGTCTCAAAAATAAATAAACAAAAATGAAACAAAGAAAATAAAATACCCTTTCAACTACTAGTTTTGTAAAAACCTCTGTTCACTAAACACCTCGTTGTATTCACCTGTAAGGTAGTAAAAAAAAGTTAATTTTTTTCTATATTTAAAAAGTTTCTGGGGATGGAGAGATGGCTCAGTGCCTGCTCTTCCAAAGGTCCCGAGTTCAATTTCCAGCAACCACATGGTGGCTCACAACCATCTGTATTAAGGTCTGGGGCCCTCTTCTGGCCTTCAGGTATACATGCAGAAAGAATATTGTATACATAATAAAAAAAAATAAAAAGAAGAATCAGTTTTCCACAGGGATAAGCCCTCTAATTGGTTATCCAATGCCAACAGGTGAGCCTTCAGGAAATATTGAAGGGACTTAGCAGGTTGTATTGAAAAAAAAAAGGTTTGTATTTGAGAGTAACAATAAATGTAAATTCTGATTGTTGTATTTGTATTTAAAAATAAGACTTGATGGCAGGTAAGATTACTCGGTGGATAAAAACGCTTGCCTTGTAAGCCTGAAAAACCGGAATTCTATCCCAGCACCCATGGCAGAGGAGAACTACTCTTCACACCTGTGCTTTGACCTCCACATGCACCACTCTGCGCATGCCTGACATGGCACGCACATATTCACATTTACACACATAATACTAGTTTTGTTTTTCTGGTTTTTTAATAATTTATTTAACTTTATTTCGTGTTTTTGATATAAAGGTGTCAGATTGCCTCAAACTGAAGTTACAGACAGTTGTTAGCTGCCATGTGGGTGCTGGGAATTGAACCCAAGTCCTCCGGAAGAACAGCCAGTGCTCTAAACTGCTGAGCCATCTCTTTAGCCCTATTTTCATTTTTTTAAATGAGACTTGAAATCTTACAATTTTACCTTTCCCGTTCAGACCCTTACATATTATACACAAAACCTAATTGCTATTTTGGCTGCAAAAAGAAACCTACGAGAGGCTTTCCCAAGTACAAACACATGTGGGCCCTGGTCACTCCAGGGATGCTGCTGCCTTCCAACCTGCAAGTCAGCTGAGCCTGAGATCCAAACAGGGATCTCCACTTAACTCTCAATCCATCTAACTGCTTCAAATCTGACATGCACAGTGCACATAATTGTAACGGATGATATCAGAGAATAGCTAACACTAGCCAGAAGATACTCACATCAATTGGCCTGAGCAGGAGACACTTTCATGAAAATCACCAAGATAAGCAGTACTCTATATGATCTAGCACAATGGGGCCAGTCACGTTTCGCTGAGTGGAATAAGTCAGATAATAGAAAGCTTCTGAGAATCAATGAAGAGAAACAATTACCACACTCATCAGTTAAGAATTCCAACGCTTACCCAAATCTACTATACAATCTCTGATTTATAGACTAACGTGAGAAATACAAAACAGAGGTCAACGGATTCCTCTACATCTGTATACATGCACATCTAGCAGGAACCTTGGGACATTTCTGTAAAGTAGGTAAAAATGGCTTCATCCCAACCACTAATTAACTAATTAACAACACCCTAATCATTGATAGGTATTGATAGTGACCATTAACTAGATATATGTCTTAATCATATGTCTAAGAGTCAAAACACATTGCCTTTTTCACTGTACCCTCTACATGTGATGTGGGAGTGTTCTCCTGTATTTTGTATTACTCTTATTGGTTGAATAAAGAAGCTGCCTGGCTTATAAGATAGGTTAGCCCTTAGGTGGGCGGAGTAGACAGAACAGAAGTTCTGAGGAGAAGAAAGGAAGTGAGCCAGTCGCCATGAGGCTCCCATCGCAGATGGATGCAGGTTAGACCTGTCCGGTAAGTCACCCACCTCGTGGTGACATACAGACTTTTATAATGGGTTAGTTTAGATGTGAGAGCTAGCCAAGAAAAGGCTGGAGATAATGGGCCAGGCAGAGTTTAAATGAATATAATTGTCATGTGGTTATTTCGGGCATAAGCAAGCAACCAGCGGCTGAGCAGGCCGGCGGCTGGGGGCTGGGAGCCAGGTGCTGGGAACATAACCCACACCTCTCCCCCACTTACAACATACATGCAGCACAGTGGCAGAAACTTAGTACATTCCTGGGGACTGAATGCTTGTGTGTTCCCCAAATTCTTACACTGAGATCCCAACCACCAATGTGAAGCTACTAAGAATCAGGACTAGCTGGGTGTGGTGGTGTGTGGTTGGAATCCCAGCATTTGGGAGGTAGAGACAGGAGGCAGCCTTGGTCTTAAAGAGAGTTCAACTTTGTCCTAAGCTACAACAATGGGGAGAAGGGGCACCTGAATAATTAATGAGAGTAGAGCCCCATGAATGGGATTAAGACCCTATGAAAGAAAATCCAAGGGTCACAGATGCAACTTAGAAATAAAAGTAATTGTCGGGCGCACGCCTTTAATCCCAGCACTCGGGAGGCAGAAGCAGGTGGATCTCTGTGAGTTCAAGACCAACCTGGTCTACAAGAGCTAGTTCCAGGACAGGCTCCAAAGCCACAGAGAAACCCTGTCTCAAAAAACCAAAAAAGAAGAAGAAGAAGAAGAAGAAGAAGAAGAAGAAGAAGAAGAAGAAGAAGAAGAAGAAGAAGAAGAAGAAGAAGAAGAAGAAGAAGAAGAAGAAGGAAGAGGAGGAGGAGGAGGAGGAGGAGGAGGAGGAGGAGGAGGAGAAGAAGAAGAAGAAGAAGAAGTAAAAGTAAAATAATTGCCCACCATGTGCAAACCCTTGGGTTCAATCCCCAAACCACAAAAGCAAAAGCTTGTTTTAGAAGATTAAACGTTTACAGAACCATAACAAAGGCACAAGAATGAAGGTGCTAATGAGACTGTTAGAATAGTGTTGTGCCTCCCACGTGTTCTGGTACATCCTTGTATGTTCTGGCATGAAGCCATAATAGGAAGGAGCTAAGGTTAATAGTTAAGCGGGGGGAGGTACACTTAGAGGAGATCTGGCTTCTGTATGCAGGAAGTTTTCTCTATTATACTTTAGGTGTGGTGGAAAATGTCATGACTGGCAAGGCAGAGGCAGAATTTCCACTGGATTTATATATCTCTGTAAAATAACCCCTAGCTGCAGCTAGTGGTCAGAAGGCTAAGTTGTATCCCAAGTCTCTAAGGTAAGTGTTATAATGCACTGACAGGGAACCAGTCCTGAGTTTACATCCTCTGGAGTGAAGACATTTAACACCTCCTCCAAGCCCCCGGCAAGATGTATTACTACAGCCTATGAGCACAGACTCTAACAACATGCTGCTCTGAGTTCACAAAATGAGATAATGCACGTATGTGTAAGAACTACCAATACCCACCTCTCTACATATGTGTCAAAGAGTGTCTCCTTAAAAGTATATAAACCTTTTTTCAGAAGCATCAGTGTTCTGGGTAATTTAAATACACTAAAATTCTAATTTTCTTAGTAGGATTTTGAAGAAACAATTCAAATATAGTATTAAATCCATCCAAAAGCATAAAGTTTTCCAAGTTACCAGAAAAATGGTATTCCTCCTTCCTTACACAGCAAATGTACTCTACACCTCTTTAAAGGGGCATTTGTTGTTACAAGCTGCCTGTGAGTCCATAAAAAGAAACATTAGAATGCTTCATGATGAAGACCACCGGGGTTCCTCCATTCACCAGGATGGAGAGATATTAGAATTGCTTCTGAAGCTTTTCAAAGCACAGACACCCTAGATGTGCAAACCAGCCCCTCGCTACCTGTGTGCATTTGTACCCCCTTCCCAAAGCACCATCACACTAATAGGAATGTGGCAAACCCCTCAGGTGTTAGGACAGGGGAAAATGTATTATATATATATATAATCTTGTCAAATACAATTTTGTTCAGGCTCAAGTATACCCATTTCATATTCCCTTTTATGGGGTGGCTTTCTTTTGGTATCTTTGTTCTGTCTCCACCCTAGTTCCTTCTATCTCTGCTAGATGGCTTCTAGTCCTGGGTCTGTGGACCACTGGCACCTCAACTTCCTGGTCTTTGTTAATCTGACTCTAAGATGGGGTCACATTCCTTGGAGTCTGGGCCTTTCCCCAATCATCAGAGCTCTGCATTTTGACCATAGTTGTATGGTTAGTTTTTACTGTCAATTGACCAACCAAGCGTCACCCGGAAAGAGGAACCCTAAGTTAAAGGACTGCCTCTATCAGATTGGCTGGTAGGCAGGTCTGTGGGTCATTTGTTTGATTGCTAATTGATGCAGGATGGCCCATTACCATGGGTGGTTCCATCTTCAGTATAAGAAAGGTAGCTATCATTGAGCAAGTCAAAAAGCAGGGTCCCTCTGGTCTCTGCTTCAGTTCCTGCCTTGAGATCCTTCCCTGCTTCCCTTGATGATGAACTCTGAAGTGTGACATGAAATAAACCCTTTCCTTTTGGCCATGCTGTTTACCACAGCGACAGTAAAATAACCAGAACAACGGCCTAAGGCATCCCGCCCCACTCCGGCCCAACTTCTTTCCTTAAGCAGGTCTTCTGCTGGAGACTAGACTGCTGTCAGCCCGCCCTGAACTGTGCTCATCACCAAGACTCTGCTACTGGACAAAGACTAGGTCTTACTATCATTTAACCCTCAAAGCAATATGTAGCACAACACTAAATAGCAGATGTTTACTTATCTGTTGAACAAAAAGTTCTTTACTATAATTGACGATTAGACTTTCATTTATTTGACTTAATTTTTTTTTTACTTTTTTATTGAAAATCAATTTATAAAACAAGTCACAAAAAGGGAAACTTAAGGATTTTGTGGTCCAGGCTACTTATTGCTCCTTTTCCTTTGCACAATCCTCTGCACACTTTGCTTCTGATGCAGCTGACCTCGCTTTAAACCTGGGCCCTTATCAATGCCAGGCACATAAAAGGGTGTGTGCCTCTTCAAGTTCTGCTTCCATTTTCCCCACACCAAGTTAAACGGGCTGATTCCTCTGGATGCCATTAGAACATTCTTGAACACATATGGCTTTCTGCTCAAAGGACACCCTGGGGAGGAATTCTCCTAGCAGCCTGGGTTCTTAAGATTATTGCTTTAAAAAGAACCTCCTCCACCAAACACCCATGAGCTACCACCACCTTGAACCATCTTATATTGCTATGTGATTTAAAAATAAAGTTTTACCATGAGGTCATTTTCTGTTTGGAGTTGTTATTGCAACAAACTTTATGCTAATAATTCCAGGATTACTTGAAATCAACACCAAATAATACTGTTGTCCCTGTCTTTATTATGCATACCAAAAAAAAAAACCCTCTAGAATTTATAGACTATAGACCTAAAGGGACAAGATGAAGAGTTAACTTCTCATTGTTAAATACCTGCTTTTAAAATTAAAAAACAAAAACCAACCAAGCAAGCAAACAAAACAAGCCAACTCCATAGTACAAGGTTCCTATCTGGAGAGAACACTGCTCTGGACACCAAACCTAACTTTGCTAATTAGAGAACGATGCCAGCCTACCTCATCCTGGTAGCTTTCCTCATGCCCTGAACAATTCTCTGATGGATGGGCTCTGAAGATGTTTAGGTAGACAGAAACCTGACCCTGGTGTTGCCTGTGGATAACGCAGGTGCAGTGCAACAGTATCCATTATTATCACGATTCTGGTATTTAAAAAGTCCAGTGACAGCCAGTAAAACTGAGTCCAAATAAATATGGTTAACTGTGTTATCCCTCAACTCTTAAGTAGCCACTTAAGCCAGGAAGTACTTAGCAATAATACAATCACTCTGTACATTTCTGAGACGCTTATAAAGCTTTCATATTTATTAAAGTATACCTTGTAGAGATTATTATTCTTATATTCTTCATTGTATTATATTTTTAGCAATTATTAATATAATGACAACTTAATGTTCCCACTCTGAGGCTAAATGTTTTCTGTAAGATCTAGTGGGAAGGGGAAATGAGGAATATATTATATCCAGCATCCTCCATATGTAACACCATAAATAACTGTTAACTGAATGAACTGCACAGCTATAGGACTGCTTTCTACAGTTGGGGCTGTGCTGGCCTCCACCATCTTACAGCTCCTTAAGGCTTTATAGGATTCGCAGTTCCTTCCCTACGCTCTCATGTCATCTGCAAAATAATCACACGATTCTTCAATGGAACTGGGGCTCAGAAAAGACCTGCTCCAAATCACAGCTGAGCAAGGGTACCAGGGGCTGGAGATAGCTCAGTGGTAAAGAGCCCTGGCTGCTCTTGGAGATGACCAGAATTCAGTTCCCAGCATCCATGTTGGGCAGCTCACAATGGCTTGTAATTCCAGCTCCGGGGTGATCAATATCCTCCTTTGGCCTCTATAAGCACCTGCACGCGCGCGCGCACACACACACACACACACACACACACACTTCATTCTTTTTTTTTTCTTAACTAATAACACCAGCACCAGAACTTGGGTTTTCTGACTCCCTGGTCTGTTGTACTTTCCACTCTAATATTCTCTGCTAGGCCCAGAAAACTTTACAGGAGGTTGGGAAAATGTTAAGTTAGTAGAACATAAAGATATATAACAAAAGACAAATATCATATGTACTCACTCATAAATGGCTTTTAGACATAAAGCAAAGAAAAAAAACAACCTAGAATTCATAACCCCAAAGAACCAAACAACAAAGAGGACTCTAAGAGAGACAGACATACATGGATCTAATCTACATGGGAAGTAGAAAAAGACAAAATCTCCTGAGTAAATTGGGGGTGTGGGGATCATGGAAGAGGTTAGAAAAGGGGGGGAGGAGAGGAAGGGAAGGGACCAGAAAAAAAACATATAGGTCAATAAAAACAGTTTTTTTAAAAAAAGGATACATAACTAATCCTAGTACTGAAGGCCAGCCTGGACTATGTAGTAAGACTTTACTAAAAAATAAACAAAATACCCTCAAGTTGAAGTTTTATACCATATTAAGACAACACTATCACAACCAAAGAAAGCTGATATATTCTGAAAACATTAACTGCAAGAGAAATGTCACTATACAGTCAATAGTACAGACTCAAAATGGAAAAAACTTCCAATGTTGTCCCCATTTAACTCTTAAACAAAGAAAAAACAAAAAGAGAGTAAAAAGCAAAACAAAGAAAAACAGAAACAGAAACAAACTAGCAAACACAGGAAGAGGAAGAGATCACACTCCTTTCTCATTCCTTTCTGGCATTTGGTGCTCCTGTAAAGACCAAGCAGCACCACATCCTGTTTCTCTAAACCCAAAGGTCCACGTCAGCTGGCCCAATCTTTTGTTGTGGGGAGTGTAGGGGAAATGATGCTGGTATATATGCATCAGGAGGCCAGGTCAACCTTGGGTGTTAGTCCTCAGAGTCTGTCCTGTTTTTAAGAGACAGGTCTCTAACTAGGACCCAGAGCTCACCTGATTCAGCTAGACTGGCTGGCTAGCAAGCCCGTGGTACCTGTCTGGTCTCCCCAGTACTGAGATTACAAGGCATACATGGGAATGCACAACTTTTTTTTGTGGTGCTAAGGATCCAATTTAGGTCCTCGTGCTTGACTGGCAAGCACTTTACCAACTGAGCCATTTTCCCAGCTCAGAAGCCTCAATCTTTTGCAGTCACCTCATATCCTGAAGTACCTACTACTGCCTTAAGAACAGCATCCTTTCATTACAGCAAGGGAGGGTGGGCTAGGCTGTTCATTCTGTGTTCCTCAGAAGGAATGACAGAAAACAAACAAAAAGAAAGTTCACTATTTTCTGTTCACAATATACCTTTATGTATTTGGAAACCTTTTTCTACTATGCATTTCCTCCTCAATCTCTTCATGTATCTACCACATTTCAGATTTACTATGAACTTCATGAGAGCATTCCTTATGGTATCCTTGTTGCTAATGCTATTTTAGACATTGGAGAGCATACAAAAATAAGCAAGCCTGACCATAAGGCAGCCAACAAAACAAACACAAATTGCTAAACACACAGCAATCCAAGCACTACATAAATACACGCATAAGGGTCTATGGTAGTAAATATAATTAGGATCATGGGCAGAAGCTCCCTGAAGAGTCAAGTTGTAAATGATGAATGAGATTCAGTTAGGCATAAGAAACAATATGAGAAAAAACAAAAGCATAGCAAAGCACTGTGTGACAGAAAAGTCTCATTTCTTCATAATAAAAAGCTAACTAATAGGAAATTATAGATAACAAGGCTGGAAAATGAACTTGGAACCAGAGACTACAAAGGTCCTCTTATATACTGCTAAAGAAATCGGCCTTTTCAGGCAGATCTCTGTGAGTTCGAAGC
>JAQHUG010000112.1:5521343-5533904 GCA_028555095.1 Dicrostonyx torquatus
GACAAGTGTGTGCACCATGTTCAGATTATCGTTTTTAAAAGTTCTGTTTTTGTTTTTGAGGGAATACCCAGTTAAGCTCCAGAAAAGGTCTATGAAATGTAAGAGCAGTCTTCAAAAAGCATGTGACTGGCCAATGACAATATAAGAGTTGGCTTTGGGGGATAAGTTCTAGAAGTTATTTCACAGCCAGAAGAGCAAAGACAGAATCTAAATTTGTCTCTGAACTAAAGTCAGTCTGGAAGGGATGGAAAAATGGAAGAAAAAAAAGAAAAGATAGTAACACATTTGAAATTGGAATCCAAATAGTTTCATGTATTCACAAGTCAGGAAACATGTAAAGGAATGGGTTCTTCAAGGGCAACACCCAAGTGCTACAGATTCATGAAATACAACAAAAGTCAGGTAGAAAATCCCAATTCCAATAAGAGCAAGTGGAAATGGAGACAGTAAAGGCCAGGCCACAGACTCCAAAGTACTTCGCTAAAGAAATGTGCTGCTTGGCCAGACAGAGAGAGCAGCAATAGCCCTATTTACAAGCTTAATGCACGGATCCCCACTCCTCTGCAGATCTAGAGGACTGTGGAGCAGGTTCACAGAGTCCCTCCCCACAAAGGAAAACACATACCACAGCAAATTCATAACACAGAGACCCAGAACCTTATTTGGAACATCAATTAAATAATCAATTGTCCTGGATTTCAAATATTTCATTCTTTTTGAACCACGGGTCTCAGTTTTGTCTAAAGAATGGGAAACTAAAGATAGAAGGCAAAAACCCATCATTTGTACGGAAGGAGAAGGTAGCTCAGACTAGCCTCAAACTCAAGGTCCTCCTGCTTTGGTGCCCCCTATGTTGGGGCTTACAACCACATACCTTGCAAAGTAGCAAAAAGTTTGACACTACCAGATGCCTCAACTTCCCAAAACGTGGTTAAAAAAAAAAATCACTAACTTCATTAGCCCTTAATGTCCTCGCCTCTAAAACCAGGCTGCCTATGGGCTGTTTATGGAACAGACAATGGCAGGCACCTTGTGAGCCAGAGTTCAGTGCCAAATGCAGAGGACCTGCTTTTAGGCCTGACAGTAGCAACTTCCATTTTATTCCCCAAACAAACAAAAACATCATTAGGTTATAAGTCCAGTTCCTCGAAAGGAATCCAACAAAGCTTGCTCGTATCTCAATGAGTTCTCCAAAGGCCCCCCAGGCCTTCTTCCATCCCCTGAATCATCACCTGTTCAGGTTGTGACAGGTGAAGGGGTGGCAGACTACCAAGGCAAACACAAACGTCGGAAGCAGAATACAATGACTTGCCCAAGGTCAAAAACAACATTACAGTGTAGTCAAGTCAAGCTTGCCAGCAGCAGAGGCTACTTCTCGAGTGCTGCCCCTTCCGGAGCCTCACGGAGCGGCGTAGGGGCACCGGTCTGCAGAGAGCCCCGGGCCTCCACCAGCAGGCCCGCACTTGACCATTTCGGGCGCGGCCACCTCCTACACCCACCCTCAGCTCGGGCCCCACCCCCGAGGCCGAGACCCCTGCGCTGAGCCCCACAAGGTGAAGTTTGCCCGACTCGCACCCCACGCCAAGTACACAATCTCACGCACTATGGTGGCCCGGCTCAGGACCCCGCCGCCGACACCACCCGGCCGGTGCCGCTGGACATCCAGCCTTCCCCCGACCACCAAACCCCTCCTTCGGCCCAGACAGCGAGCAGAGACGGCTGCAGACTTCCTCCGCGAGCTCCGCCCCTTCTCTGCCAAGAAGCACCCTCCGCCGGAGACGACGGACGGACCCGTGAACCAGTCGAAACTCGGAACTGGAGGGCGAGCGGACAGACGGCTTCTAGAGCCAATCCGTACGCGAGGCGGAGGGGGCGTGGCTCAAGGAACCGGGCCACGCCCCGTCGGTGCTTCCGCTGGCGCGGAGGAGGCGAAGGAAACTTTCCCAGAGTTCCTTCGAGCTCTCTGGGTTCCTGCGGGGGCCGAGGCTGCGGCAGCGGGCGGGGAGGGGGCTGGGGTCCGCCGCGGATTGGGTGAAGAGCGGGCGGAGCACGGGGATACTGTTCCACATCCGAGAGGCCCCCAGAAACCCTGCTGTTGGGAGCCTGGGCTGCCCGAGGTCAATGTTGTGCAGCCCAAAGATGAGGCTGTGCAGGCAGACATCCCACAGCACACCTGAGCCGGGTAGGCTCCAGAGTAGTAGGCAGCGTGCTCTCGGCTGTGGAAAAACCCGCCACGCTCCCGCCCTGCTGTCTTTGCAGTTACCATCGGAGCAGCCCGAGACCCCGGCTGTGCAGCCCGACAGACATCCCCGTAAGCTGTACGGTATAGTGCCGTACGGTGCGAGGTCAGGCTGCAAAGCCCCTCTGTTCCACTTCAGGGCTTTGTGGTACATCGGCACACTCCATTCTGTTAGGTCTTTCGCCCCCGTATCACTCAGGTGCAAGGGACAGCTCTAGGATGTCAGATGCATGCCCTTACCCCAAGCTGCACGGGCTCGGGAACCCAAGGACCCACCCTGACGAGTCTGCATGTTTGGAGTGTGGTTACTAGAAGGACCTATGAGCGTGCTTGTTGTTGGTCCGGTTGCCTGAGGAGACACCATTCCACATTGGAAATTGTGACTTCCAAACCAGCACTGGAGTCATAAAAAAAGACGCTGGCTGACAGAATCCCCCTTGTGGGGCGGAGCGTCCGGGAGAACGGTCACGTGGAGGAAGCGGAAGCCCTAGCATCTCATCTTCACCCAACCTATTGTCGCACTAGTCTGTGTTTAGAAGGACTGGAGCACTATCTTCCCCCTACTTTTGTCACGCCTGGTCCAGGGTGATGGCTCCGCCTGGGGATCCACGGCGCCTCTGCAGGCTGGTGCAAGAGGGCCAACTGCGCGTCCTGCAGGAAGAATTGGAGGCGGCCGGAGGCTGCCAGGGGCCAGCTGGGGACACCCTTCTCCACTGTGCGGCCCGCCACGGGCACCAGAACATTCTGGCTTATCTAGTGGAGGCTTGGAGTATGGACATCGAGGCTGCCAACCGAGACTACAAACGGCCTCTACACGAAGCTGCCTCTATGGGCCACCGGAACTGCGTGCGCTACCTCCTGGGCCTAGGGGCAGCTGTGGACTCCTTGAAGAAGGCGGACTGGTAAGTGCCCAGGGTTCCAGAAAAGCTACATCGCCACTTCCCGAAGAATCGCAGATTTTTGTGTATTTTTCAGTGTGTCCACTTTTCCCAGCTTCTAATTCTCACTCCAGCCTTCCTCTCTTCGTAGGTTTGGCTCTTTAGTTAGGACAATTGTCCTAACAAGACAAAAAAAAAAAAAAAAAAGACTTCCCGTTGAGAGAGTATAGAAGTGTAATCAACTAATTAACGGATGAATTGTATTACTCATGCGCCCAGGATGTGTTCTTCTGGAGACATCTTGCTAAATTACTTTTTCACAATTGCATCATTTTAATTGGCATGGCCGCAGTGGATAGCGTTCTGTTGCACGTGCATTGAATGTTGAGCTGCATGCAATTTCGTCACATCTAGCCTTGCAGAGTCATCAGCATGGTGGTGATATTCATCCACCACACAAATCAGTTTCATTTGTTGCTTAGTTGACGTGTGTGTGTGTGTGTGTGTGTGTGTGTGTGTGCGCGCGCGCGCGCTATGTCTGGTTCCTGGGAGCCTGTTAACTTTTTTAGGCTCTTAACTTAATGAAGTTCCTGCCTTGCAAGTTATTTCAGATCTGTCAAAGCATAGTGGGTGGGAAATATATCAGAGGTGGTGACGCCTCCTGGCGTGCACGAGCCCCTGAATTTGATCTCAGCACATCAAAGACAGGAAAGCTCCGTGTAATTAAAAGTACATCCCGTCGATATTGTAAAATTCTTCCACTATATCTTGAGGGTATCTGTGGTTTTTATCAGTTCTCCGCTTGGCTCACAACCAGTTTTTGCCTCTCAGATAGCCTGCTCCTATGGATACACGAGTCAGCTTCCCCTTGTTATGTCTCCACAGTCCTCAGAGAAGTCAGAGGTTGACGATCTAAGCTGTTTTCCTGCCCACCCCCCAGGTTTTCCATCTCTACCAAAGACATAAATTCCCTGAAGGCCTGGCTTCTTCCAAATGCCTCAGCTCCTTTCCATCCTGGTTGACCTAGGACTCCTCTGATGATGGCTTGTACAAGGAAGAACCTTGAAGTGATCCAGGACCTTGTGGAACACGGTGCCAATCCACTCCTGAAGAACAAGGATGGCTGGAACAGTTTCCACATCGCCAGTCGAGAAGGCGACCCTGTGATCCTCCGGTACTTGCTCACGGTCTGCCCGGATGCTTGGAAAACAGAGAGCAAAATTAGAAGAACTCCTTTACATACTGCAGGTATAGCCTGCAATCACTGCTTTCTGCAGTTGGCTTCACCCCAGCACTGCCTACATCCTGTAGTTCAAGTCATCTGCAAGGAAAACCAGAAGGCAAGGCGTCAGAGCACCTTGGGGTTTCTCAGCAGACTATGAGTTTGTAAAGGGGTGGAGCCCTGAGCTCTGGGGTCGCTGTGCTAGTTCAGCTTTCCGATGTGTCTGTCTCGCCCTTCCTGGTCAGTTAGATGGCAAGCTGGTTCTGTACCTTCCAAAGTCTGTGACCCTGGGTAAAGAGCTTGGTCTGTGTTTGAGCTTCTTAGCTTTTCTTTTTTTTTTTTTTTTTTTTTTTTTTTTCGAGACAGGGTTTCTCTGTGGCTTTGGAGCCTGCGCTGGAACTAGCTCTTGTAGACCAGGCTGGTCTCGAACTCACAAAGATCCACCTGCCTCTGCCTCCTGAGTGCTGGGATTAAAGGCGTGCGCCACCACCGCCCAGCGCTTCTTAGCTTTTCACAGTGGAGAATGATACCATGATGTAGAGTCTTGGCAAAAAGCAAACTTAGTGTGGAGCGTGTGGATAATGGGCTCAAAAGTCTAAAACAAGAAAGTTGGAGAATAAGCCTGGCAGCATGGTGCATGCCTCTCTAGTTCCAGCACTCAGGAGGCTGAGGCAGCAGAAGCCATGTAAGTCTAAGGCCAGCTCGGCAGTGTTGAGAGACCCTATCTCGAATCCCCAGTACTCCTCCCCCCAAAGACAGAAATTTGGAAAATAATTCTTATTCTAAGAGGCAGTTCACTGGATTAGGATACTGAGCTCGTACTATCTCTAAAGATCAATGCCTGAGATATGATCCAGTCCATACTGTCCGGGAACAAGCACCCAGTTGTTCTCCAGCCACAGCTGGCACTGAAGAACCAGGGGATCCTTCCTGAAACTTTTTGAGTAAGTAGGAAAAGTCCGCCTAGTTCATAAAATACTTGGCTAGTTCCCATCATACACACTCCCCAAAATATCGCTGGTCACCAGTGCCACTCACCCAAAAATAAATGGAGTCTGGATAGAATCTTTTTTCTGTTGAGAATAGGTATCTTCAGTAGGAGGAGTAAATTTCTGGATAATTTTCATAGATTACTGTTAAATAGGTTACCTTCAAAATGTCTTTGCAGTTTTCTGGTGAGAGGCCACAGCAGCCTTTGAAAATTTACAGCATTCAAGTGGGGAGGCAGGCTTAGAATTGGAAGTTGGCCGTGAAAGTGCTCATAAGGATGAAATAGCCAAGCGCATAAACTGAAAACATTCTTTGCCATTTATTTGCTTGGGTTTTCTTGGGGGGGGGGGAGAGGGATAGAACAGTAATATTACCTATTTTAGGTTGTCCTTCTGTGAGAAGAGCAGGGCCCATGTGACTGAAGAGATGACTTAACAATTAAGAACACTTAATGATCTTCCGAAGGACCCAGGTTCAGTTCCCAGCACCCACATGGTGGCTCACAACCATCTCTAACTCTAGACCCCTATTTTCAAGGGATCCATCACCAGTCATGCAAACAAAACAGCTATACACAGAAAATAGAATAAATAAATCTAAAGCAAAAAAAAAAATTTAGAGCCTGGAGAAAGATGTTTGTCCAATGAGTTACCTCCCCAGCTGTCTTAGTTACGGTTTCTACTGCTGTAAAGAGACACCATGACCATGCAACTCTTACAAAGGGAAAACTCTTAACTGAGAACTTACAGTTTCAGCGGTTAGTCCCTTATCATCATGGCAAGTCGTGGTGCTGGCTGCATCTTGATCAAAAGGCAGCAGGAAATGGTCTGTGACACTGGGAGTAACTTGAGCA
Source organism: Dicrostonyx torquatus (assembly GCA_028555095.1). Lineage (NCBI taxonomy): Eukaryota > Metazoa > Chordata > Mammalia > Rodentia > Cricetidae > Dicrostonyx > Dicrostonyx torquatus. The sequence continues at coordinate 5,527,526 of JAQHUG010000112.1, forward strand.
TAGAAGAACTCAAGCCCACCCTCACAGTGACACACTTCCTCCAACAAGCCCACACCCCCTAATAGTGCCACTCCCTTTCAGACCATTTTCTTTCAAACCACCACACCAGCCAAGAAAGTCTCACTACAAAGTTATACACTAACATTTGACTAAAAAGTTATACAGTAAAAAGTTCTGATTGCTTCCGTTCTCCCCCCCCCCCCGCAGCAATGCATGGCTGTTTCGAAGCAGTACAGGAGCTTCTCAATAGGTAAGAACAACGTGGTCAACTGGCGGAAAGCATTTCTTAGTTACAGAGAGCTCAGTGTCCACAAACTGAACAGGGCCACATACCAATGGGCATTGCAAGGAATTCAGGGTTCCTATAGGAGTGTGTGAGAGGAAGACCCAGTGTAAATTAGTAAAGACTGAAGAAATAAATGTCTCAGCACCAGCACAGCCAAAGCTGAGGAGACAACAGCAGCTGCCGTGAGTAGGGGCAAGGGAGCTTTTTGCACCAAGGAAAAGAATAGCACATTTGAGAGACAGGAAGTAGTTCGGGCTATGCTAAAGTCTAAACGGTAAAGAATATGGGTGCTGTAGACCATCGTGTTCATTTTCTATATCTGAATGTTTTGCTTGCATGTGTGTCTGTACCATATGCATGCCTGGTACTTGTGGTGGCCAGAAGAAGATGTCAAAAGGACTCAAACCCAGGTCCCCTGGAAGAGCAACAAGTCCTCACCACTGCTGAACAACCTCTCCAGGCTCCTTGTTGAAGGGTTTTCAAGCCTAGGGTCATAAGAAATCAGCAGTGTTGCAGCATCACCTGGCTACAAAATATAAATGAACGTGGGATGAGAGCAGGTGTCTGTGGAATGGTATCTTCGGTTGATGAAGTGAAACGAGAGAAATGATGGTATCGAGAGGGCGGTGGTTTGAATAAAAATGCTCCCATTTATTCGAATGTTTAGTTGCCAGGGAGAGAGGGTTAGAAGTATTAGGAGGTGTGACCTTGTTGGAGGAAATGTGTTGCTGGGAGTGAGCTTTGAGATTTCAAAAGCCTATGCCAGGCCTACGCTCTCTCTGCCTAGGGATCAGAGTGTAACTCTTAGCTACTGTTCCAGTGCTTGCCTGTATGCCACCATAGAAAATAAAGGCGGTGGTGGCGCACGCCTTTAATCCCAGCACTCGGGAGGCAGAGGCAGGTGGATCTTTGTGAGTTCGAGACCAGCCTGGTCTACAAGAGCTAGTTCCAGTGCAGGCTCCAAAGCTACAGAGAAACCCTGTCTCGAAAAACCAAAAAAAATAAAAAATAAAAAAAAAAATAAAGGAGGGGCAAGGAAACATGACTTTCACAGTGTGGCACCTGCTGAGATACTGGACACTGGAAGAGGAGCAGGGTTGGGGCTGGAAGCATAATAATTTCACTTTGGAACAAGGGGAGTAGTTGCATCTCTGTGAGAGATCAAAGCAGAGTTCAAGATGGGCCAGAAGGAGATGTAAGGCTATGCAGCGTGTAAATGGTGATGTGAGGTAAGCCGTGGAAAATTTCTGCAAATTTGTAAAATACTCTTCACTGAAAAAATACTTTTCAGTAACCTTTGTGTGTTAGGTCTGGGTAAAGAAATAAACATAGCTCTTCTCTAGTGGCCTTCATAGGCTAATGAAGAAGACACTGTGTATAAATAATGCCAATCAAGATGGCTGATGAGTAGTTGCCATGGAGAATGGGGCCAGGGGAAGGTGAGGTGAGCATCATGATAAGAAGAGCATTAGAGGCTGTGTCAGTTGACCTGTGCATAAGGGTGAAAGCAGCGACGGAGAGGAGCATATAGATGTTTTAAGTTGCCTGGCTGCAGAATTATATTTACGTAATTGGTCAGGGGAGAAAAGAGGAAGATAGTAAGGGTGACTACAAAACGTCCAAGCTTCGCGAAGCTGAAGAGGTGAAGGCTCCAGCTGTCCTGATAGAGAAGGTTAAAAGGGGAAGGTCCTGAAGATGCGGAGCTCAAGGTGCTGAAGTGGTCAAGGGAAAGATAGCTCCAGATGGTCACAGATCATCTGTCAGGCACACAGCCTGCCTGCAGGCCACCCTGTCGCCTTCTTGGGCTGGAAATGGTGGATATTCGTGGTTCTGTCATTTTGGATTTGATTCTAGGTGTCACTATGAGCCGGACTGTAGAGACAACTGTGGCGTCACACCCTTCATGGATGCAATTCAATGTGGCCATGTTAACATAGCCAAACTGCTCCTTGAAAAACACAAGGTATGAAGTGGTTCTGCTCATTCCTTTCGTTCTTCCTTAGAAATGTTAGACCTGGGGATAAACAGCACATCATTATTTAGATGCTGGCTTCAAATCCTGCCTCCTCTGAGTTTCTCCACCTTTGACCTCTGTAAACGACATGCATAAGTGTTCCCATCTCTAAAATTGTGACAAAATGTGATTTCGTCAGGTCCCTACAAGAATTTAGTGATCCTAGGGTTGGAGCTCAAAATTAAGTGCTTGTGTAGCATGCGCAGAACCTGGGGCTTGAGCTAGGGAGGATCCAATAATCCAACATACACAGAGCAGTTAGAAAATTAAGGGTTCAGTACATATTGTCACTTTGACTGTAACAGCAACAGACTATCCTGACAGAGCTGAAGACACTAGAGGCAGAAGAACATTGACTCAGCTACACTTTAGTTCAGGCAATTATGTGCTCTGCCCAGAAGAACCGCACAGACAGCTGCACCAAAACATCTGCAGGCCCGTGAACCCAGCTTCCTCCGCTTTTACATTGTTCCCTCTTCCTGTCTACTAGGCTTGCCCTTCAGCTGAAGATAGCCTGGGGGCCCAGGCTCTACACCGAGCGGCAGTCACTGGGCAGGATGAAGCCGTGCGGTTCCTGGTGTCCGGTCTTGGCATTGATGTAGATGTGAGAGCAAAGTCAACCCAGCTCACAGCACTTCATTATGCAGCCAAGGTCAGTTGCTTCTCATGACAGCATTTCTTCCTTCGGCTTGGTTTGCTCCAGTGACAGACAGCTCTTCAGTCTTGGCAGCTTCGGCTCCATCTATATTCTATATTCTTGAGATATTTGTGATTCTGAATCTTTTAATTTCTTTAAATAGAAGCATGATTTTTTTGTTTCTAGGCAAAAATGGAGAGAGGAGTATTTTTAATTCTATGTAATACTTGGGTTTTATATACCCTTTCCCATCCTTATTTTCAGGAATGTTATTTAAACCCGTTGAAGATGCTGAAGGGTAATGGAGGCTTTTCAGTTGTCTCTTAAGTGTTTAAAAGCAAACTGCCTAATTCACTTTAGTATAGTAAAGTTATTTTTTTTATATTGTAAATAAATAAATAAGGGGCTGGAGAGATAGCTCAATGTTATGTGTGCTGGCCGCTCTTGCAGAATTCCCAGCATCCACATAAGGCAGAGGGCACAGTTGTTTGTAACTCCAGCTCCAGGGGATCTGACTGACTTCCCCTTCTGACCTCAGCAGGCACTTACATGCATGTGTTCACACACACACACACGGAAATAAAATGATTTGCTAAAAATTAACAAATGAACAAAGATTATATGAAATTTGTAGTTCTTATATTGAAATGAGAATTTAAAATCTCTTTAACACAAAGAAATTGCATCTACTGGTCTCTCCAATATATAAAACATTAAAGATGTCCATAAATATTTCACTAAAGAAAAAGCTATTTTAGGAGCCTTGCTTATTATACATTGTTTAGAAGCTACATGCCTTTATTTGGTTTTCTAGAAGCAAGAGTACATGTTTTCTGACCAACGATCCCCACCACACTCCCCCAGAATACAAGGAATATAGATTCACGAATGGACTGAGGGCCCAGTCCATGAATATTTCCCCCATGAAAAGACTGAATCTGAAATCTTTTTGTTTTTTTAATTTTATGTATTTTTATTTCATGTGCATTGGTGTTTTGCCTGCATGTATGTCTGTATGTACAAGGGTGTCAGATCCCCTGGAACTAGAATCACAGACAGCTGTGAGGTACCATGTGGGTAATGGGGATTGAACCTGGATCTCCTAGGAAGAGCAGCCAGTGCTCTTAACCATTCTTACAATTCCCCTCAGCAAACAAAGAGTTCGTATGCTTGGGAAATTTGGGGATTTTTAAGATCTATATAAACCACAAGGTTTTGTACTGCTGACCTTGATGGAACCCTAATCATATTATCCATCCTGATAACTGAATGTTACAAATATTTAACAATTTGTGTGAGAATCACGGCTGATATAAATCGTCCTTAAAACAGAAAGTTTCCCAACCTAAATGCCCCTCGATCGAAGAATGGATAAGAAAAATGTGGTACATTTATACAATGGAGTACTACACAGCAGAAAAAAATAATGACAGCTTGAATTTTGCAGGAAAATGGATGGAGCAAGAAAACATCATTTTGAGTGAGGTAACCCAGACACAGAAAGACAATTATCACATGTACTCACTCATAGGTGATTTTTAAACATAAAGCAAAGAAAACCAGCCTACAAACCATAATCACAGAGAACTTAGACAACAATGAGGATACTAAGAGAGACTTACATAGATATAATCTACATGGGAAGTAGAAAGTAAAAAAAGACAAGATCTCCTGAGTAAATTGGAAGCATGGGGACCTTGAGGGAGGGTTGAAGGGGGAAGGGGGAGGAGAGGGCAGAGAGGGGAGCAGAGAAAAATGTAGAGCTCAATAAATATCAATAAAATAAAAACCCAGGAAGTTTCCGTATTTGTGGTTGGCTGCATCAGGAAGAGATTCCTGTGTGTACTAGAGATTGTTGGGTTTTTTTAGATTTATGTATTCATTATGTATACAGGGTTCTGCCTCCATGTGTACCTGAAGGCCAGAAAAAGACACCAGATACCATTACAAATGGTAGAAAGCATGTGGTTGCTGGGAATTGAACTCAGGACCTCTGGAAGAGCAAGCAATGCTCTTAACCACTGAGCCATCTCTCCAGCCCTGGAGATTGTTTCTAAAGGGTTGTTTTTGCCCTCATCACAGCAGTAATGAATTTATTTCCACACTCAGGAAGGACAGACAAGCACCGTTCAAACATTATTATCCCTGGGTGCCGACATCAACTCTAAAGATGAAAGAAATCGCTCAGGTATGGAATGCTAATGACTCAGGTACTTTTTAGTGGAAAGCGTTGATGTAGGTTGAACACCTCAGTGGTGGGCTCTTACCTAATGTGCACGCTGCCCTACGTGCAGTCCCTAGCCCTGAAAACCAAACTCTTCCTTAAAATAGCCTTTTCTTTGTAAAAGCTATTGGAGCTATTGATACCGACATCACAGTTTTTGGTTTAGCTTTTTTGTTATTATTAAAATTTTACTTATATATATTTTTATATGTATTGGTGTTTTGCCTTTACGTGTGTAAGCACCATGTGCATGCCTGGTGCCTATGGGGGCTGGATCCCCTTGAACTAGATTTACAGAGACTGTGAGACACCTTGTGAATATGGGAATTGGACCTGGGTCCTCTGGAAGAACAGCCAGTGCTCTTAACTGCTCAGCCCTGCCTCCAGCCCCTTATATATAGACCTGGCTGTCCTTAGACTCACAGAGATCCACGTCCCTCTGCTTGTCGGATGCTGGAATTAAAGGTGTGTACCACCACACCTAGCAGATTTATTTTCTTTAGAAATAATTTCACCCCAGTCAGTTTTAAATTGTGATCCAATATAGGCCATCATGGGTAGGTTATGAAAGTGTACAGTCTGTATAAGTGGGTAGCGGGCAAGATGGCTTGGTGGGTGAGAGCTCTTGTAGCGAAGCCTGGTGGTCTGTGTTTTATCCCCCAGGATCCATATAGTGAAAGAGAGCCAACTTCTGCACGGTGTCCTCTGACCTCCCTCTGCACATGCACTGTGACAAATGAGCAAGCACACACATTCACACCCTAAGTAACTGCAAGCTCTGCCTAACTGAATAATCCAGTGGTTTCTGAATGCAGTACATGTTCTCAGCATAGACCGTTTTTGTCTCCCTTTAGCCCTGCATCTGGCCTGTGCAGGTCAGCATGTGGCTTGCACCAAGTTCCTGCTGCAGTCAGGACTGAAGGATTCTGCAGACCTAACAGGCACCCTGGCCCAGCAGCTCACAAAGAGTATAGATATCCTTCGGGACTTTGACCACACTGTAAAGTCATAAGGATGTTTGAAGAAGGAGGCAATAAAGTTTATGGGAACAGACATCTCGCATTTTCAGCTAGACAAAGGAGTGAGTTATTTCTTCTCCTTCTGCCTCCCCGTCATGTTCCTCTGCTGGAAGACTTGCCAGGTGACCAAGACTCTGGATTCCTGGCATGTTGTATGATCTTGAAGGCAGCATTTTATTTTTTCTTTTTTAAACCATAC
>JAQHUG010000112.1:5581649-5602630 GCA_028555095.1 Dicrostonyx torquatus
TCTCTCTCTCTCTCTCTCTCTCTCTCTCTCTCTCTCTCTCTCTCTCTCTCTCTCAGACAGGGTTTCTCTGTGTAGCCCTGGCTGTCCTGGAACTTGCTTTGTAGACCAGGCTGACCCTGAGCACACAGAGATCCACCTGTCTCTGCTACCTGTGTGCTAGGATTAAAGACGGGAACCACCACTGACCAGTTTGTTTTTGTTTTGAGAAGGTCAAAGAGATCCCCCGTCCTTTGAATGCAGGGCCCAGTGAATGCTAGGTAAACATTTACTACTGAACTATATCCTCACCACCTTATTCCATTGCATTTAATCCTAGCTGATCATGGCAGCATGTCCAAGTATCCTGTTTATTTAAGTATTTGATCACTTCTTATGTGCTCAGCACTTTTCACAGTGTTGTAAGCATACTTGTACACAAAGCAGATAATATCCCTACCTTCATGGACTTTGACATTTTAGTTGGCAGGCAAAGAGCAAGTGAAGAAAATAATTTGCAATCTGATCAAGCAGAAAACAAACAAGCAGAAAACTGACAGAATATTGGTTGAGGGGAAGTGGGAAGGGCTAGCTGTGCGAAAATTCTCAGGGAGGAAGTGGAGGATGATTGTTGTGGAACCAAAAAGAGTACAAAAAGTGTTATCTGGTTAAAGGCCAGATTCTAGGACTTGAAAAACGAACGTGTTTGGACTGTATCAATCAAGAAGCAGAGGCCCAGCACAAGACAAATTGAAGGGCCTGCAGAGGCTAGATGAAGCAATTCCCTGTGAGTTGTATTACCAGCCTGGCATTTTTTTCTAGATACAAAATATATGCAGAGCTATGGACATGACCAGATCTTTTTGTTTGTTTTTCGAGACAGGGTTTCTCTGTGGCTTTGGAGCCTGCGCTGCAACTAGCTCTTATAGACCAGGCTGGTCTCGAACTCACAAAGATCTGCCTGCCTCTGCCTCCGAGTGCTGGGATTAAAGGCATGCGCCACCACCGCCCAGCCCAGATTCATTTTTTAAAGAAGACAATGGATAGAATATAGACAGTAAGACTGCTGAGAAAGCCCATTGAGAAACCATCGTGTGATCAATGCAATCAGTGGCCCAGGAGAGGAAACCCTCTTGGATTAAGGCTCACTCATTCTTTCCTTAAACTCAGTTACTTCCTTTGTAGAGTGAGAATAGAAGCTTAGTAAAAAGAGTTCAGCAAACAGCTGTTCCCAGGTCCTGAGATATGTGAGACTCCAATGTGCTACAGTGTGTCAAGTGTGTACTTTCTACCGTTCTCCACCACCTAACCTACTTCCTCTTATTCAGGTTTCACTCCAGCAGGAACTAAAAACAGCTGTGGGCTTGTAACTTACTGAACCAATAAGTGGCTTTAAAGTCACTTTGCCATGGGTAGTTTTTGTTGCTTAACTAGCTGTTTATCAACTGGGATAGGTAGTGATGCAAGAACTAAGAATGACTGCATAGTTGTGATTGGGTTTAGTCTGGAAAGGGTAGTTCAGCTCAGGTGTTTGATTTTGCTTATTGTTCTTCCTGCAGGGCTACTGGACCTGCAGGGCAACATTAAATTTCAGTGTAAAGGATCCTTGGTAGTCTTAAATTCGGTTCTTGTATCCCAGTGCTATGTTTCTTGATAACTGTATCATTGAAGAAATACTGTTTATTCAAAACAACATGGTATAATTCAGTTGATACACTTAAAAGCCCCTTTAATATCTGTACTGGATGGTTTTGTATCAACTTGACACAAGCTAGAGTCATTAGGGAGGAAAGAGTTTTAGAGAAAATACCTCTATAAGATCCATCTCTAAGGCATTTCTCAATTAGTGATCAATGGGGGAGGGCCCAGCCCATATTAGGTGGTGCTATCCCATATTAGGTGGGCTGGTCCTGCATTCTATGAGAACACAGGCTGAGCAAGCCAGGGGAAGGAATCCAGTAAGCAGTATCCATCCATGGCCTCTGCATCAGCTCCTCCCTCTACGATCCTGCCTTGTCTGAGTACCTGTCCTGATTTCCTTCAGTGATGAACAGCAATGTGGAAGTGTAAGCCAAATAAACCCTATCCTCCTTAACTTGCTTTTTGGTCAAGGTGCTTTGTCACAGCAATAGAAACCCTAAGACAAGTCGGTATCAGCGTAGCGGGGTATTGTGACAGACGTGACCATGTTTTGGGGGAGGCTTGTGGGAGGATGGAACTCTTCTTGGATTAGAAGAGCTATTGAGTGTTAAAGGCTCAGTGGGATGTATTGGGGTCATCTGTTATTCTGAATTAAGAATCTGTGGGTCTGGTTAGCTGGAGCTGAAGGATCAGCTGTGATTGACAAGATACCAGAACTACTAAAGCAAAACTGCTTTGCTGGAATACTTGATGCTAGTCAGCTGGAGCTAAGAAATTAGCAGTGATCAAGAAGACACCAGCAACACTAAGGTGAAATCTTCAGGGAAGTGTTTCCTGAGAGCACAAAGAAGCTGGGTTCTAGAGGTGGTCAAAGTTGTACCTTGTGCAGGCAGTTGGACATGGTAATGTGTAAGAGTCACTTGGTGGTACTGGTTTTGAAGGCATGACAGGGCCATGGAGAATAGCTAAGTCTTGATGCTGCGAGAAGCCAGGAAAGCCCATTGAAAAACACTGAAGATGCTCTACATACTGTAATATCAAAATCAAGCAAATCAATGTCATTAGTGTGTAGATTTGCTTTAATTTTTTTTCTGAGACAGGGTTTCTCTGGGTAGCTTTGAAGCCTGTCCTGGAACTCAGAGAGATCTGCCTGCCTCTGCCTCCTGAGTGCTTCAAGATAGGGTTTCTCTGTAGCTTTTGGAAGCTGTCCTGGAACTTGCTCTGTAGACCAGGCTGGTCTCGAACTCACAGAGATCCCCCTGTCTCTGCCTCCCAAGCACTGATTAAAGGCGTGTGCCACCACCACTTTAGTCTTTTAATAAATGGTGTCTTAGGGTTTCTATTGCCATGAAGAGACACTATGACATGACAAATCTTATAAAGGGAGCAATTAATTGGGGACTGGCTTACAGTTCAGAAATTTAGTCCATTCTCATCAGAATAGGAAGCATGGTGGCAAGCAGACAGACACGGTACTGAAGAAGTAGCTAAGAGTTCTTATATCTGGAATCAAAGGTAGGAAAAATGAGCCACTGGGCCTGGCTTGAGCTTCTGAAACCTCAAAGCCCATGCACTTCCTCCAACAAGGTCATATCTACTTCCAAAAAGACACCTCCTAATAGTGCCGTTCTCTGTGAGTCTGAGAGCCATTTTTGTATACCAAAGAATTGTTCTAAAATAAAATTATATAGTATCTGAAAATGATTTTTATACCTACTTGATTTGTTGTAGTCAGAGGCTTCTTGTTAATTAACTTAACCACCCATTAATTAAATCACTGCTTGGCCAATCACTTAAGCATATTGCTAGCTAGCTCTTAAATCTTAAATTAACCCATTTCTATTAATCTGTGTATTGCCATGAGGTCATGGTTTACGGGGCAAAGTTCCAGTGGTCTGTCCCCTCCAGTGGCTGCATGGTGTCTCTCTGACTCTGCCTACTTTTCCCCCAGCATTCAGCTTAGTTTTCCCACCTGGCTCTATTCTGCCCTGCTACAGGACCAAAGCAGCTTTATTCATTAACAAAACACATTCATAGTATACAGAGGGGAATCCTGCATCCCCTAGATGCAGTTACATAAAAATTTATCAGGTAAAAAGAAGGGCTACTACTTGCCAAGCATGGTTGCACACACCTTTAATCTCAGCACTCAGGAGTCAGTGGCAGGTGGATCTCTGTGATTTCTAGGTCAAGCTAGTTTACAGAGTTCCAGGACAGCTGGGCTGTTACACAGAGAAACCCTATCTCTAAAAAAACAAAAACAAAAACAAACAAAAAAACCAAAATTAGAGCTATTAGAGACATTTAAAATAAGTCTTGGTCTAGCCAGGTGCAGTGGTACAGCTCTGTAAATTTGTGGCCAGCCTGGTCTACAAAGCCAGTTCCAGGCTAGCCAGAGCTACAAAGTGAGATATTGTTTCAAAACAAAATAAAATCAGAAGCAAGGCTTTCTCCAGGCCTGCCCCTTTGGATTGACTGACAGGCTTACATGTCTTTTAGGAAAACTGGAGATCTAGTAACAGCTGAAGAAAAAGGGACTTGGGAGGGAAAAAGTAGTGAGTACCATGGAAGAATCTCTTCTTTGCTCAAGGCTTAAACCTTTTTATACACTGATCAGTTGTGATTTTTGTACCTGATTTGTTATATCACTCAATAGGTAAAGATCTGCTTCTAAACTGAATCTGGCTATCTGGTTTACTTATACTACAAGTAACCTTTTCTCATTAAAAGGTGATCTGCATCAGACAGTGGTGGCACATGCTCTTAATCCCAGCACTCGGGAGGCAGAGGCAGGAGGATCTCTGTGAGTTCGAGGCCAGCCTGGTCTACAGAGCTAGTTCCAGGGCTATTCCATAGCTACTGAGAAACCCTGTCTCGAAAACTAAAAAAATAAAGTGATCTGCATGCATCATATATGAGAACAGTATCACATTTATCCTACACTTCCACAAACTGCAGGAGGTAGACTGGGGTCCCACCCCCATTCAAGTTGTATCATTCCTCAAGTTTGAATGTGATACATTGTTTGGGGTTGCAGTTGACTCATTACAACAAAAAGCAACACAAAACAAGTCCTGAAGATATTTAAGACATTTGTGACATCAATTAGAAGATCCTATCTTAAGGACTATGCCAATTTGTTACTATTTATCCTATATCCGTTGGCTCAACCAGCTGTTGTGTAATAGACAACTTTATGGAATAAAGTCTCCTAGGAAGGGTTGATTGAGCAGATGCAGATAGTCTCCAGCTAGGCCTAAAGGACGACATATGTAGCAGTGTGGTACTGTTTCAGACAATTCTTAGGTGATACAATTTTCCTTTATTCTGTTGCCAGTAAAATTTCTGCCTTCCTGAAGGCTTTAAAAAAAAAGTCAGATTAGGTAAATGGAGTAGGCAATCCAATAGTTTATAGTTCCAGAACCATGACTTTGAATGCTACACTTGTGCAGGATTATCCTCTGAGCCAAATAGAGACCAACTTCTGGAGTTTAGCTGTGTCCACTTGCCAAAGATCATCCAAACTAGATTTGTTGACTGCTTACATAGAGCATAGAGAAGGTCACTGAACCCTTGCCTGAGTCACCTGTTGTATATAATTCTGCCCTATTGCACATGGCCTAAGGGAGGGACTAGAGAATAAAGACCAGGGAAGATTAGGGGAAGGGGGCTCTGTCTGTACAGCTATGAAAAAGCATCACCCCTGCTAAGTAAAGACTTCTGATGTGGCCTTTTGGGGCAGGAGTACTCAAGCCCTTTAGGCAATCCCTCACCTATGCCCAGAAAACTCATTGGCTCCCTAGAGAGAACTTTGGTGAACTCATGCCCCAGCTTGTTGTTGGGACCTTAGTGGGAGTAGATTTTATGTATATCTTCCTCTGGGAAGGAATTTTAACACCAGTTACCATACCTTACTGCTACAAACAATTTAATGAAAAACAAAACAGAAACACCTTCCAAACCTTAATGATTTGGTCTTCCTGAGGGGCACTGGAAACATGTTTAGCATTTTCAGTGGTTGCCATTCCATCAGTCCGTGTGGGAAATTGGTGAGTTCAAGCAATTAACTGCAAAAGTGGTTTGTGAGTGTTTGGTTTGCTAAACCTATAATTTCCTTAATGGGAAGGTAATAAAAAAACTTTTGGTGATCCAGCCCATCTGATGGGCCCTTTGGACATTTAGAGATGGACTGCAGTCGTAACCTTAAATAGGCTCCAGTGTATACTTGGAAGTTTGTATGTTTTCAGAACGGAGGCTTTCTCAGATAGAAAAGTGATGATATATTAGTAACCTAAAAATTCTAGAAAATGTTTGTTTTTGAGACATCCCCCCCAAAATGTTCAATAATAAAGGAACCAATTTCAGTGGACAAATTAAAAGGCAATTAAATCAGGTACTATGAACACCATCACATTGCCATTTTCTAATTCTTCTAGACTACTTAAGAGGATAGATGAGATTTTGAAATTGGAACCTGGTATAGTAGTGCAACTGGGGGGAAAGAGGCGTAGAGGCAGGAGGATTGGAAATTTAAGGCCAGCCTTGACACCATAATATATAGTGAGACCATGTTTCTAAATAATACAATTTGAATTGGCAGTTAGCTGAATGAATTTATAGTGTTGGTATTGAATGGCCAGTAGATCAGCTCCCAGTGAAAACAGTTTGATCTCTGGTAGTTTGGGAACACCCTTTAATAGAGCCTCACACATTTCCCACTCTCCTAAATTCTGGTATCAAAGCGTTATAAGGTTTGAGTGCATTATGCCAGAGTCTATTTTTCATCAGGTAAAAGATTTTTAGAATTTGCCAGGTCTTCAGGAAATGACATCAGAGAAAGGCTACATTTCTGATTGGGAAGGAACCTGCCAAGTTCTTTTTAAAGACAGGAACTCATGTAGCCCAGGTTGGCCTGCATCTTGCTATGTAGCAGATGACCTTTAACTCCTAATCTTCTTGTCTCCACCTACCGAGTGCTAGGATTATAGGTGCTAACCACCATCAACAGCCTGATTCCAAGTTCTGTGCACATGTGTGTTCATGTAGGTGACTGCATTTACAGAATGGGAGCCAGAGTTCAACCTCAATTGCCATTCCTCAGGAGTGATCTTATTCTCCAAGACATAGTCTCACTGGGACCTGGGGCTTATGGATTTGAGTAGACAGGTTAGCCAGCGAGTCCCAGGGACTTGCTCGTCACATCTTCACTACTGGAATTATAAACCCAAGATACCGCATAAGGCTTTTTTGATGCGTGCTCACTTTGCCAATCAAACCACCCCTCAGTCCTCAACACCACTTTCTTATGCATTGAAGCAGAGTCTCAGAGCCTTAAATTTTGTGTTCAAATCTCTCAACTCACAAGGGCTCCTCCAGACACTTAGAACTATACAACCGCTGGAGACTTTAAGTTAAAGCTAAAACAAACCCTTCAGAAGCAGACAGGATCTAAACTACTGTTGTATAGAACCATTCTCCAAGCTAAACTGCCACCATCTTCAGTTCAGCTGGGCCTGCTTGCCAGAGACCACAGGTGGGCTTGCTGACTGCTGGCATTTTCTCTTGGAGGGAGGGAGGTGGTGGTGGGGAGGACCATAGGACCTTCATCTGAATATCCAGCCACCATTCCCAATCAGATGTATGCAATTTTGCCCTAATTGCACATGAGGGGCAGGTAGGGGAGGGCAAGAAGGGTGTCTTTTGAGAAGGGCTAGGGTATATAGGTGGAGGATGAGAGGAGGGGATGCTATCTACACAATAAGGTGTGAAGGTTTGTGGTCTTTAAGCTGGGTGTCAACTTTCCAGTGTTCCCCAAACCCCTCACTCACTTCTCTGTAGGTAAAGCCTAATAAGCTCAATGATTCACCAGAGCAAACTATGGTGGAATTACACTTTGGTTTGTTCTTAGGACTGGAGCAGTGGGGAGAAGGTGTTTACAGCTCCTCTTGGGAAAGAATTTTAGCAACACTCAGTACAGTTTTGAAGGTTTTCTTTTAGACTTTGAAATTCTGTGATGACTGAGCACTCTGCCTCATAGCATGGAGAAAGCTGTTATGCACGCAGGCCTGGTTGGTCAGTTTTATCTTAAAAGGCATGTCTGCCTATCTTCAAAGGGAAAGGACAACTGTACAAAAGGGTTAGTAGAATCAGAGTATTTAGATAAAGTGAATGGTCAAGGTTTAAAGTACAGTCCTGAGTTTGCTGCTCAGACTTTTTCTTTCCAAAGAAAACTTTAAGGAGGCAAGTTCTGACTCCTTTCCACTTGTACTTGTTACTATTGTAAGCACATGCGGGTGAGTGGAGGCCAGTGACACCGAGGAGTTCTTTCCTTCCACCTTGGTGGCTTCTGAGGAGTGAAGTCAGATTGTCATGCTTTTGCAACAAGCGTTTTTACATGCCTTATAAGAACACAGCTTCTGATTTATTTAGATCCTTCTACATAATAACTAAAAACCTAACTTAGGCAGGGAACTTTTTAAATTCTTTTTTGTGGTGCTAGGCATGAAACTGGCATTCCAACCAACCAGGCTAGGGCCTTGAGCATGCTAGGCAACTGCTCTACTGAGCTACATCCCCCCTCCCATTTTTCAGGGTTGTTGATGACCTTTTTGTTTCTTTCCCCCCAAGTATGCTTTGAAAACAGTTCTCTCCAACCTAAAATCTTTTCCATTGTAGTTACTGCTTTTCTTTTTTTTTTTTTAAAGATTTGTTTATTTATTACATATACTGTATTCTGCTTACATGTATACTTGCAGGCCAGAAGAGGGCACCAGATTTCATTACAGATGGTTGTGAGCCACCATGTGGTTGCCGGAAATTGAACTCAGGACCTCTGGAAGAGCAGTCAGTGCTCTTAACCTGAGCCATCTGGCCAGCCCTAGCTACTGCTTTTCTAAGATGTTTGTTTAGATTAACCTATGTCCTTCCAAATTATACATAGTATGGGCTCATTTTAATACATGAACTTTAGTTGGAGTCCAAGAAAGTAGAGTCCTGGACTTCTTGAATTGGAAAGAGCTTTTGTAAAAGAATTACCTCTTCTCAAATAAAAAGTTTTAAAAAGTATCTGCTTGGTCAGGCATTGGTGGCATAATCTTTTAATCTCAGCCCCCAGGAGGCACAGACAGGTGGATCTCTGAGTTCGAGGCCAGCCTGGTCTACAAGACCTAGTTCTAGGACAGTCTCCAAAGCTACAGAGAAACCCTGTCTTGAAACAAACAAACAAAAGTATTTGCTCAAGGCCATTAAACCGATTCAATCCTCTGAACTGTACATTCCAATATAACATTTTATTTTCTTTCCCAGGGCTGAAGACCGAACCCAGGGCTAAATCGCCAATCCCCAGTATGACTCTTAACATAGTTCTGATGCTAACCCAGCCAACAGATGAGGCCACTTTACTGACTCATTTAGTAAAATGTGGGGGTAAGGGAAGGAGGATGAAAATTGGCTGAAGGCGCGCGGTGGCAGCACATGCCTTTAATCTCAGCAATCGGGAGGCAGAGGCAGATGGATCTCTCTAAATTCTAGGCCAACTTGGCCTACAGAGCTAGACAGCCAGAGCTGTTACACAGAGGCCCTGTCTTGAAAAAACAACCAACCAACCAAATAAGTAAAATGTTGGCTGAGAATAAGTATGGTGGTTTCAAAGCCAGGGAAGCTTGAGATCTACGGGATTGCTTTACTGGAGATTACTGGAAGATCTACTTTGGATTCTGACAGCTCCGCCTGTCAAAACCCCTCAAATTATAAATTTAACAAAGTTTAACGAAAAACAGGAACTAGAACCAAGTAGCATCCCAAAGATGGTTCAGAACGCCCACCTCTAGTGTGGTGAACAGTACGTAGAGATAGGAACAGTAAACATACAAAATTACCTCAACAGTGCAATTCGGCATTTGCCTTTTATGGGCACGCTTAGGCAGCCTTCAGCCTGGGCTGAGTCCAGTTGCTTAGTTATCACGGTATATACTTTATAATCTGCTTTACATCGCAAGCTAGAATGCAGACCGGTTATATCGGAAGGTCACTCTGGACCCAATTTTACCTATAAAGTATGGATATCAGTTTAGAACAGATTTGTTCGAACAGAACCACACAAGTTTAAAACAGGGTACGCAGGAATCCTAAACTCTTCCGCAGGAGCCAAGCTGCAGAGGCAACGCCGCTGCCAACCTTCCGAGAAGATGCTCTCACGACTTGGCCCCTCAACGCATCAGCCGGTGCACATCCCACTCCAGGTCCCAAGGGCGGAGTTCAGGCTCCTGGGACTGAGGACTAGAGAGCTACACCGCGGGAGTCAGGCACGTGGTCGCCCAGCCGCAGTTTCCGCCTTGTTCCTCCCATTCAACTACAGCCCAGGCCTCGCGTAAATCGCCGCCCAAACCACTGTGCCACAAGACGGGTGGAAACACCGGAAGCCAAGATGGCAGCTTCCCGCTCTCTCTCGCGAGAGAAGCGAAGGGGGGGGACGGTGGGGCGAGCAGGAAATGCACCAATGAGAGGGCAGGCCGTGCGTGACGGACGGCTCCGGCGGCCTCTCGCACGCCCCTCCCTGACTGCGGCGCTCGTTCTGCGCTCCCCGCGCTCTCCCCGCCTTCCCTCCCTCCCCGCCCGGCTCTTCTCTTCCCGTTGAGGTGGCGGCCGGCCTCGCCTCCTAGTCAGCTTCGCTTTTTCCTCTCCTCGAGTCTTCCCTTTTCCCCCAGGGCCCAGAGTGGCCAGATTTCTCATTTCTTTCTCTACGGTGGCCCAGAGCCCCTGCGTGCGCTCCTCCCCCCGCCATGAATGAGGAATACGATGTGATCGTGCTGGGCACCGGCCTGACGGTGAGCTGCAGTGGACGGCGGGGAGACGTGTCCGTCCGGCCTCTACCGGGCCCGGGGCAGAGGGCGGGTCCCTTCGGTGAACACTGAGCTAGCCCCGCCCGCGCTTAACAGCCGGTGTCTGCACTCCCTTGGGGACCGTCCATCCCCCCCCCCCCGTCCGTCTTGTATCTGGGGGAGGGAGGTCATGGCTTGTTGGGATGCACTGATTTGAAGGCGCCCGAGTGTTAGGAAAAACCAGGCTGTGGAGCTTGGGACGGGTGTCTGGGAAGTTGAGGACAGAATTGCCGGACAGCTGGAAAGAAACAGCTTCGTCCTTCTGCAGGAAGGAAGAGGAAAAGGAAAACAGCCTGTGCGCCTTCCACTTCCCTTTTGGGTGGATGACCTCTCCCGACTGGAAGCAGGCAAGCCCTGCATAGAGCGGGAGGGAGTCGCAGTTGGCGCTTGCATTTCCGAAGTGGCCAGCAGAAGTGGCTGCTTAGCTAGTCAGTTGTCTGGGGAGGCCAGGCAGAAGGATATCGCTGATCGGTAATTGTTCTAGAGTCTGGTCGACTGAAGTGTCTAGAGAAAATATTGAAATGAGTTTCTTAAAAAAAAAAAACAAAACAAAAACGAATAAGAAACCTTTCCCTTTTCTAGTAAGCCTTACGTATTCCTTTGCGGTCTCTCATCCTCTCACAGAGAATGAGAAATGAATTGTCTATTAAATACTTTGACTCCGGGCCCTTTCCATGTTTCCCTTTTGTGTGATTTATTGCATGCTACCAGTTTCTTAGTGTTTTCCTTTAAGACATGGATGGAGGCGGGGAGGCTAATTTCTCTGTACTACACTGCAGGCAGGTTAGAACGTAACTGCAGCGTGAATGTACTGACAATATCTAAATGTGAGTCAGTACCTAGTGCTGTAGTATATTTGTGTTCGTGGGTATCTGTCTACTTTGAGGTGTTTAGATGATCTGCAAAATTGTAGACAAATTTCTGTATCTTGTGGGGTTTTTTTTTTCTTGTTTAAGAAAAGAGCGGACCATTTGCCAAAAGAAATTGGAGAGAGAACCAATCATTTTGACTATCAATTTGGATGTGTGTGAAATTATGACTGGCTTATTTCATCAGGACCATTGATTGATAGATGCATCCCATAGAGTATCACTTCAAATGCCTGAGTCATTTAATAAAAGTCACGGCTTTCGAATTTGTTGAAATGCATTGAAATCTTTTGATCAAAAATTCTTTTTAGATAAAATACTCTGAAATAACTGTTTTAGAGAAAACTGTCAAGATTTTTATATCTTTTTTTTTTTTTACTTTTAGGAAAAGCTTATTTTTCTCTTTACAGTGATTAGTAATGTTTGCTAAAGAAGATTATTTTATTTTGACCAGGCCTCACTATGTAGCCTTGAATGACTGGAACTCAGAGCTCTGTCTATCCCTGCCTCCTGGGCGTTGATATTAAAGGCAAGGCCAAAATGTCCTGCTCCTGGGGCACTGGTGGTGCATGCCTTTAATCCTCGCACTCAGGAGGCAGAGGCAGCAGGTCTCTAAGTTTGAGGCCAGTCTGGTCTACAGAGCCAATTACAGGACAGGCTCCATGGCTCCTGAGAAACTCTGTCTAGAACCCCCCCCCCCAAAAAAAAAAGCCTGCTCAAGGTTCAATAGACATGTACCTGTCCAGGGGGTAGACTGTCAAATAGGCTCCATTGCTTATCTAGAAAGTCATTTACTTATTTTGAATGATTTGATGGAATTTCTCCCCTCTCCCTCCCTTCCTCCCTCCCTCCCTCTTCTCCCCTTCCTTCCTTTTTTCCTAATTTCTTTTTTTGAGGCAAGGTATTTCTGTGTAGCCTTGGCTGTCCTAGAACTCTTTATGTCGATCAGGCTGGCCATAACTCAAAGAGATCTTTCTGCCTTCCCAGTGCTGGGATTAAAAGGTATGCACCCTCACACCCAGTGACTGAAGTTTTTTGAGTGTGAATTGGGAAGATGGATGCCAAAGTGAATCACTCTACCCAGGAGAAGCCGCAGGTTCTGTCTTAAATGCCTAATTGGGGTTCCAAGTAGTTTGTGGTAGATTTTGCTCTCTCAGTGGTCCTGGGGCTGCCAGCATATTGTGAGAGCCAGTTATTTCCATTTTGTATTGTCATTGCTAATATTTCATATTTGCCCATTAATAAGGTCAGTTGAGTATAGATAAGTGAGTGCAGAGCTATCCTGGAAGTTCCCGCACGCCTAGTTCAGAAGCATCACTATATCAAAGATAGCACAAATATAACAAAATAGCACCCTTTATTTACATTTTCACTGGAATTGTCAATTTCTTGAGCAGTGGATACATAAGTACTAGAATTCTAAGAGCTTCTGTGTCTTATAGCTATGCTAACTTTCCTCCTCAGTAGGCCTTAAAGATGTATACTGGGAGGTGTTCTTTTAGAATTGTATCAGTGAGGTTGGTGACTTTAGGACCATTATTGATAGAAGCAGTAATAGCAGGTGAAATCTTCAATTAGGTTAAGTCTTGAAGAGCAGTCAATTTTTTTTTAAAGATTTATTTATTTATTATGTATACAACATTCCTTTCTTGTATGCTTGAATGTCAGAAGAGGGCACCAGATCTCATTACAGATGGCTGTGAGCCACCATGTGGTTGCTGGGAATTGAACTCAGGACCTCTGGAAGAGCAGTCAGTGCTCTTAACCTCTGAGNTGGGAATTGAACTCAGGACCTCTGGAAGAGCAGTCAGTGCTCTTAACCTCTGAGCCATCTCTCCAGCCCCCGAGCAGTCAAAATTAAAAAAAAAAACAAAAAACAAAACTCAAATTAGAAATAAGTGAATATCTGTGGCCATAAAACATTTGATGTCCTTCATCTTTGATTTATATTTAGTGCTGAAGATTTAAGAACCTAATAAAAGGGTACCAAATTTAAGAACCTAATAAAAGGGTACCAAATTTAAGAACCTAATAAAAGGGTACCAAATTTAAGAACCTAATAAAAGGGTACCAAATGCTGTATAATATTGGTATGTCAAGGACTTTGCGTGCAGGGAACTTGTTACTTTTAAATAGTGTTGTGTTTTCTTTTCTTTTTTTTTCTTTTTGGCTTGTCGAGACAGGGTTTCTCTGTGACTTTGGAGCCTGTCCTGGAACTAGCTCTTGTAGACCAGGCTGGCTTTGAACTCACAGAGATCCGCCTGCCTCTGCTCTGCCTCTGCCTCTGCTGGGATTAAAGGTGTGTGGCACCGCCACCCGGCCTAGTGTTTTTTCTATGTCCCTTGGTATTGGCATTGCTTTATCTATCAGTTAAACTCATATTAATCCACAAGTATTAAAAATAAGTAAAGACCTTTACTTCTTTCTCTTTTAGGAATGGCAGATTCTGTGTAATTCTGTAGCATTGAGAGTTGTCATTTTAAAGAACTATAGTTTGGTTGCCCTGTGGTCGTGGTGGTGGTACATGCCATTAATCCCAGCATGGTGTGTGTATCTGTGTTGTATTTGCAGGCCACCTCTGAGTCTGAGGCCAGCCTGGTCTACAGAGTTCCAGGATAGTCAGGGCTACACAGAAAATCCTTATCTTGGGGATGGGGAAGGGGGACACACAACAAAACAAACCTATAGTTCATAAAAAAGCCTTTCTAATGATGACAAAGTAAGAAAAATTTTCTTGATAACTAGTATTTTTAAAGGACTAATTTTTGTGCTGGAAAGTAACGAAGGCATTATGATCTAGCAAACTTTATAGAGATTTCAACCCCCTTTGACTAGTCTCAGGCTGCTTTGCCTTTTGAGTTATTCCATCTCATTTTTGCCTCCCATCCCTTTGTTGGTGTTGGCAATTTCTGCATTTCTGTGCTTTGAGTGTGTAAGCAGAATTTTATCACATAATTGGCATACAACTCATGGGCTTGGTAATAAATCAATGAGTTGTACTAGAATTAGTTTATTTGAAAAGAGGAGCCAACTCTGCAGCCATTTGTGCTTTCCAAAGGCTTTTTTGTTTTCTTCACAGTAAGCCCAGAAATTATGAATAGAAACATGTATTTTGATATTTAAACAACTCTTTCTAAGCATGTTTAAAAATTATTTTATATTGCAGAACACTCCCCCTAACATTTCTCTTTATTAAACCATGAATATCAATCTGAGGTTTTGTACTTGATTTGAAAATCCTAAACTGTAACTTAACTTTGCTCATACTAGATTTGGTCTTGAAAACCTCTGCCATAGCTGTGAGAGTTGTGTGGAAAAGGACTTTGTATTCCCTGCAGTAGTGGTCATAGGACCAATGTCTCAAGTGCTTTTTTTTTTTTTCTTATTTCCTATTATTCCTAGCCTAAAAATATTTAATTTAGCTGGGCTGTAGTGGTGTGTGCCTTTAAACTCTCTCGGGAGGCAGAGGCAAGCAGATTTCTGTGAGTTAAAGGCCAGCCTGGTCTACAAAGCAAGTTCCAGGATAGCCAGGGCTACACAGAGAAATCCTGACTTGACAAACCAAACAAAAAAATAAAAAATAAAAAAAATAGAGGGTTCCAAGTGAATCTTTTGAAGCTCCAATGTAATACCACAAATGGAAAATTCTGCCCTTGACATCATCTAGCTGGGTGGCTGTCAAGATGCAGATTCACTAAAATTACTGTATTAAGATATTTTCAGGCTGTGTATATTCTTAGCATAAGTACAATTTATGTTCAGGTTTGGATGCCATTCCCAAGAAACCTTGCTGTGGCTTGCTTGATTTTAATCCCAGCATTTGGGTGGCTGAGGAGGCTGGTGAGACAGATCTCTGAATTTGAGGCCAGCTTGGTCTATCTAGAGTGCACCAGGCCAGCCAGGTCTACATAGTGAGACATTGCCTTAAAAAATAAAAAAATAAAAATACTTATGTATGCAAATATTCTAAATTGTGAAAAAAAGCAAAGACTTGAAACATCTGTTCCTAGGCATTTCAATCAGGGATTTGCAGCTTGTATTGGCCTTAGAAGATGCAAGCATTGCAAGTACTTTGTGTTTCAGATTTGCTTTTAAGTATATATACAGGTAAAGTCAGGTATTTGTCTGATTTGGATGTCTGATTTTTGTCTCATTTCATGTCACGTTAGATTTGAAAGGCTATTCTAGGTTACTATTTTGTTTTTTTGGTTTTTGTTTGTTTGTTTGTTTTCATTTTTTCGAGACAGGGTTTCTCTGTGGTTTTGGATCCTGCTCTGGAACTAGCTCTTGTAGACCAGGCTGGTCTCGAACTCACAGAGATCCGCCTGCCTCTGCCTCCCGAGTGCTGGGATTAAAAGCGTGCGCCACCACCGCCTGGCCTCTAGGTTACTATTTTAACTCACATGGTAAGCTACCATTATCTCTGTGCCATCTGTACTACTACGTGTACTACGGCAGTACGCCTGCACTACAGGACCATTCACGAGCTGGGCAAGGGCCTGGAGATTTAAACACACAAAGACACACAGACAGAGACACGGGTCATCCTTGAAACAGGAATGTCCCAAGAATGCTCCTTTATTGTATCTAGGGGCAACTTATATAGTGATCCTTAACTGACAGCCATGCCCCAGCCAAACCCACCAGAAACCACTCTCCTGCCATCAGGAACTCATGAGGGTCTCCTGCTCAGAGTAGCTGCAGGCTGTCTCAGAGCAGAGGAAAACAAGTTGTTTACAAGAAATTCAGGATCTGGGGGTTCACTGCTCCCAACATCCTTCTTTTCTTAAAATATGTATTTATTTATTATGTATACAGTACATATATGCCTGTACTCCAGAGAGGGCACCAGATCTCATTACAGATGAACCGCCATGTGGTTTCTGGGAATTAAACTCAAGACCTCTGGAGTTTGCTTAGAATGAACATTTTGCAGCAATGTGGCAGATTGTGGCAAACCAGTAAACATAACTTGAGATCCCCTGCTTGCAGGATTAGTCAAATTTTCAGGTAGGAAGTAATATTTTAGGTTATGCAGGTCATGTGGGCTCTGTCACAACTATTATGTTACTGAGAAAATAGCCACAGGCAGTCTATATACAAGCAAGCATGCTATACCTGTAAGATGATTTACAAAATGAGTAAAAAAAGCTAGATTTGGCCATAGACCTTAGGAGAGTAGATGAGTGATGCCTTTGGAAGACCGCAGACAAGCATCTACACTTGATGGGGAAGCAGAGTTTGATCTCTTTGAGTTCCAGGACAATCTGGTCTGCATACTGAGTTCAGGCCAACTAGGGATACAGATATACAGTTAGACACTGTGTCAAGAGACAGAACAACAGAAAACATGAACAAATCTTTTTTGGGGGCATATGTGTATGCACATTTATTCAGTGCAGGTATGTGTATATGTGTGAGGAAGACAAGAGGAAAAGCCAACTATTAATAGTCCGTAAGCACTCTCTACCTATTTTGAAGTAGGGTCTCTCACTGGCCTGGAACTCACTGAATATATTAGCCTGGGTAACCACTGAGGCCCAATTAGGGATTCCCCTCTGTATGTTGTGAATATCATTGATTAATAAAAGAACTGCTTTGGGCCTATAGCAGCGCTATAGGGGAACAGAGCTAGGCACAGAGCTAGGCGGGGAAAACTAAACCGAATGCTGGGAGAAAGAAGGGTGGAGTCAGAAGTCATGTAGCCCTGCCAGAGACAGATGCTGGTTGGAATCTTGCCTTGCCAGTAAGCCACAGCCACATGGCGATACACAGATTACTAGAAATGGGTTAAATTAAGATGTAAGAGTTAGCCAATCAAAAGTTAGGACTAATGGGCCAAGCAGTGTTTTAAAAAATATATTTTCTGTGTGGTTATTTTGGTTCTGGGCTGTTGTGACAAACAGCAGCCTCCTTACTACAGCCTCCTTTTATTTCCTATGCCTGCACCATCCTTCCATGTGAAGCTGCCACATTTGGGGAAGGTCTTACCTCCATAGTTATTCACCCTCATAGACACACCTTGAGGTGTGCTTTGTCAGTATTCTAGGTGAGTCCTCTTTGTTTTGTTTTGTTTTTTATTTTTTTTTAAAGATTTATTTATTAATTATGTATACAATGTTGGCACCAGATCTTATTACAGGTGGTTGTGAGCCACCATATGGTTGCTAGGAATTAAACTCAGGACCTGTGGAAAAGCAGTCAATGCTCTTAACCACTGAGCCATCTCTCCAGCCCCTGTTTTGTTTTTTGAGACAATTTCTTTGTGTAGCCCTGGCTATCCTAGAACTTTCTTTCTCTGTAGACCAGGCTAACCTCAAACTCATAGGAGATCCTGCCTCTGCCTCTTGGATGCTGGGATTAAAGGTGAGCGCTACCACTGCCTGCCTCTAGGTGATTTTTTTTTAAAAGTATGCATTGGTGTTTTGTCTGCATGTTATGTCTGTGTGGTGGTGTTGGGTTCCCTGGAACTGGAGCTACAGATAGTTGTGAGCTGCCATGTGGATGCTGGGAATTGAACCCTGGGTCCTTTGGAAGAGCAGCCACTGTTCTTAACCATTGAGCCATCTCTCCAGGCCTTAAAGGTAATTTTTCTTACTTTTTATTTTTTTGAGAAAGGGTTTCTTTGTATAACAGCTCTGGCTGTCCTGGAACTTGTTTCATAGACCATACTGGCCTTGAACTCACAGAGATCCGCCTGCCTCTGCCTCTCCAGTGCTGGGATTGAAGGTGTGCACCACCACCACCTGGCCCTATAGATGATTTTTAATCCAATCAAGTCGACCCTCAAGAATAACCAACATAATAATGTTGAGTAAAATATACCAGATTATAAAGTAAATGCAGAATGACTCTATTTACAAAGTTCACAAGAGAACCTTTACTGTTAGATTGAGAGTAATGAGGAAAGGTACTCATGATGACAAGAATAGGGCTTGACAGGCCTTCTAGAACATTATGTTTTGTTTCTTGACCTAATACAGTCCATTCTTTAGTACAATTTGTATCTTATGGCAAGTAATTTAAGTCATTTAAAAGTAAGTGACTAGATAAATTACAGAGGTAGTGTTGAAACTTGTTTGAGTTGAAAAAAAAAAAAGGAAATAAGTCAAACTATGAGGAGGATTTGTTTGTGATATTCAGGTCATTAGGGATTTGTGGACAAATTTGATGAAAACTAACCGTACAGATTTGTGGAATTTTCTTAATCTTAACTGTAAAGCATTAATGACCATAACCCTGGCATAAGAGTTTGAATGAATGTATGTCTTCCTCTTCCTTTTTTGTGTTTATGGTCTTCTGCTTCTATGTATGTTTGTGCACTGTGTGCTTGCCTAGTACCCATGGAGGCTAGAAAAATGCAGTCGTATCCCTTGGAATTAAAAGTTATAGATGAGTGTGAGCTGCCTTGTGGGTGTAGGGAATCAAATCCTGGTTCACTGGCAAAGCAGCTAGTGTTTTTAACCTCTGAACCACATCTCCAGCCCCCAACTGCTGCATCCTGCAGGACTCCAGGGATGGATCTGAGTGGATGGCCAAAGAACAAAGAAAAGACAGACGCACAGACACAGGTGGACTAGGGCTTTCTGCTGGAGAAGCTTCAGCATTCTGGAAGTTCAGTGTGTATATTACATAGAGTTGAACAGAGATGGGGTTATTGCATACAGCCGAACAGGAGGCTTGGTTTTCAGGTAAACAAGGATGCAGATTTACAGTATATGGCCAGACCAAGGAGGAAGGTTTAGCAAAGCTTGGTAGGAGCAGTCTCTGTTGGGGAGCCGTGGGTGGTGGTGCTGAAAGCTGTGGTGGACATATTCTGCATATACTGTCAATGTTTACACTTGGACAAGTAGGGAAAGCTTTGCCATTTCCCTGTGTGTGTCTGGAAGGAAGTCTGCCATTTTCCAGGAGCATGGCCATGTCAACAATGCAACTGACTCAGGACTCACTCAGGGGTTCCTCCTTTTCCATACCCAACATGTATCAATTTTAAGAGGTTCGTTTTCGAAAAATGTTTACCAAAGCTGAATAATCATAGTTCTTTCAAATAAAAGTGATTACTCATGGAACAAAGTGTCTATGTACAGCTTGTAAATGAATGGCACTAAAGATTTTCCTTGAGCTGGAAGTGCTATCTGGCACTTAGATTTGTCACATGCAGTGTAAAAAAGGTGCATATTTCAGATGCACCTTTATTAGTTAAATTTCAGTGCCTCATTAAAGACCTTAGTGAATGCCTGGCAGAAAAGAATGGAGTGGCAGGATGTAGTTGAAAGCCTCTGCCTTTGTTCTGTCTGCCTGTGATTTGGCCTTAATATAAATGACAGTCCAGGAAAAAGCAGTGACTGATATGTCCTGTTATTGTGAAATGAATTTTCAGCTCAGAACTCACAAGAGTTTGAGAGAGGCTTTTAAGCCTACTGGTTGTCATGGTGACTGAGTGTTTTAATTACTAAGGGTTTTCTTTTTAATAAAAAATACATTTTAAACATGTTATGTATATGTCTTTTCTTCTTTTAAAAATACATGTTTACCCTTAGGAATGTATCCTGTCAGGGATAATGTCAGTGAATGGAAAGAAGGTTCTTCACATGGACCAGAACCCGTACTATGGAGGAGAAAGTGCATCAATAACACCACTGGAAGATGTAAGTCTCTGTGGTCAATGTTTCTTTACATGTTCTTTGTGAGTCTCCACTTTAGTTCTTGGAGATGATATCAATTTTGGCTTGTTATTATTACAGTTTGGGAGTCGGGGGTGAGACAGGATCTCTCTTTCTCTGCCTAGTCCTGGCTCTTCTTGAGCTCACTGTACACAATCAGTCTGGCTTCAAGCTCAAAGAGCTCCACCTGCTTCTACTTTGGAGTGCTGGGATTAAAAGGCGTGGCTCACCATGCCTGGCAGTTTTGGTTTATTAAATTAATAAGTCTTCAACTCTGTTACTTTTAGGAGCTTCTAGTTTGGGGGTTGTAGAAAGAATGGGAGGGTTCCCAATGTGCCAGCAGAATGCCACCTCTTGCCACCTGGCCTTATTTATTGCCTCAATCTTTTTGTTTGTTTGTTTTGAGATAGGGTTTCTTTGTATAGCTCTGGCTGACCTGGAACTCACTTTGTAGACCAGGCTGGCTTTCTCAGTCTCTTAAAGTCACGTATTATTTATCCTTGTTTTCCAGATTACAAAATTGTGTTTGTGGGGTTAAAAAGTCATAGCTGTGGGCTGGAGAGATGGCTTTTTGGTTAAGAGCACTAACTGCTCTTTCAAAGGACACAAGGTCAATTCCCAGTACTCACATGGCAGTTCACAACTGTCTGTAACTACAGTTCCACAGGATTTGATGCCCTTATACAGTCATACATGCAGGCAGAAGGTGACATATGCCTTTAATCCCAGCACTCGGGAGGCAGAGGCAGGCGGATCTCTGAGTTTGAGGCCAGCTTGGTCTACAGAGTGAGTTCCAGGACAGCCAGGGCTACATCGAAAAATCCTGACTCAAAAAACAAACAAAAAAGGAATGCAAATAAAAAGAAATAAATATTAAAAAATTGTAATTGTAATTTCAAGCCTAATGATGCTTGCTCCACTATCCTTTTTCTTTTTTCTTTTTTTTTTTTTTT
>JAQHUG010000112.1:5603100-5614993 GCA_028555095.1 Dicrostonyx torquatus
GCCTCTGCCTCCCGAGTGCTGGGATTAAAGGTGTGTGCCACCACCACCGGCGACCTAGCTTTCTTATGGCTTTGGAAAGCTGAAAGTAAAAAAAGACATTGTGGCACTTCATCTAAGTGTTTCACCTTCCATCTGTTAAAGATGACATTTTCTACAGTATCATAGTGCTACTACATGTATGAAGATGAGCAATATTTAGACTATATTCAGGTTTCCAATAACTCAGAGAGTGATATTTAGTTCTTCAGTAGGCTTGTTTTTAAAACTAGGGCTAACTAAAGGTTTAAGTAGTGTATGTGTTTCTTCTCTGTCGTTCTCTTAATCTACAAGTCTCACTGCCTTTTTGTTTTGTCTTTGGAGAAGTACAGGCTACTAGTTTGAAATAAATTGTTGATTACTTAATACTGTATTGTGCTGGTAGGCACTCATTGGAGGTGAATGTGTGCTTAGTATTCTTTGATGATGTAGCCATTGGTACATTGTGTGCTTATGTTCACACTTATCAAAGTGTTTACATTGTGTGTACAATTTTTTATTCATCAGTTATATTTAAGTAAAGCCTAAAAACTGCAAGTTAACAAGAACTAGTTTT
This sequence comes from Dicrostonyx torquatus, assembly GCA_028555095.1. NCBI lineage: Eukaryota > Metazoa > Chordata > Mammalia > Rodentia > Cricetidae > Dicrostonyx > Dicrostonyx torquatus. The sequence goes on from JAQHUG010000112.1 coordinate 5,603,693, forward strand.
AGCTGTCTTTTCTAGATTTGAAGTATTTAACTTGTGTAACTAGAGAAGCAACTTTAGGGGGAAATGAGTTTAAATGGTTCTATGATAAATGGGAATGACTTTTCCAATTCTTGTTTATCTTAGCATTCATGAGTTAAATACTGTATTTAACTACATAATACATTGAGACCTAAAAGTCTTATATGACAGGTGTTTCATCTGACTAAAATTAAAGTGCTTTGTACTTTGCCTCTTGTAGTTGTGCTATACCTCAGCCTCTCAATCCAAGAATTGTTGTTGTTTTAGTGAAAGTTTCATTTTGTTACATTATTGATATTTTTTTCTACTTTTAGTTATACAAAAGATTTAAGTTACCAGGACAACCACCAGCATCAATGGGGAGAGGACGAGACTGGAATGTCGACTTAATTCCCAAGTTTCTTATGGCCAATGGTAAAGAATTGTAACATCATTTATGGCAGTGTATAGAATCTGGTTTGGAAGTAGAGAATATTACCCCAGGTCTAAGGCCCTGGACAATTTGTTAATGTTAACAGTATGTTTAGTAATATGTTCCATTAAAAGGTCTGGTGTCAAATTAAGAATGGAGGAAAAGGGGGTATAGTAGAAACAAAATCATGATGTGGCACAGTGAAATTGAAGATTTTTGTAATATATGTATACATTTTGTAAAACTATAGATTTTTCACACAAAACATTCATTGCAATTCTGATGTAGTATTGTACAAACTAAAATTCTAAATATAATACCATTGTAAGAACCTGTGAGAGACTTTCTTCTTAGTGTATAGGCAATGAGCCTGAGTCATTTTTGTTTTGCTTTGTTTTTTCAGACAGGGTTTCTCTATGTAACATCTCTGACTCTCCTGGAACTTGCTCTTTAGACCAGGCTTGCCTGGAACTCCCAGAGATCCACCTGCCTCTGCCTCCTGATTAAGGCGCGTGCCGCCACCGCCTGTGAACCTGAGTCTTAAATGGTCTTTAAAGGTTTTCCAGCGTGCGAGCTTTTGAGAATACCTAATCACTAATTTTTTAGAGGACTGAATATCTTTTAAATGTTCTGTTATTGGTGAATTGGCATATTTTCTGTGAAGTTGTGTTCTCCTTGTAGTGAACTCCTTACAGTCTCACCCCTCTAAAGACATAGAAACAGCCTTGGTAATCTGTGACTTTGCTGCATGACTCTGTGGCATGTTTTTCTGTACAAAACATTCATTGGCCTTTTCGGTTTAGTTTTTATTGGGATCTTAACTATGATTAATATGCTTATTATATTCTTTTTACCACAAGATTATAAGAATATCAGCATTTGCTTTTAGTAATTTTTTTGTTTGTTTCAAAATAGAGGCAGGCAGGTCGTTGTGAGTTTGAGGCCGGCCTGGTTTACAGAGCGAGTTCTAAAACAGGCTCCAAAACTACACAGAGAAATCCTGTCTCAAAAAACAGCAATAACAACTAAACAACAATAATAAAAAAACTTGTACCCTTTCAAAGAGGGCTTTCATTGTTTTCATTTTTATTTGAATATTTATTCTATTGATCTCTTGCACTTTCTTGTTGTTTTGAAACATGATCTTCAGTGTAGCCCAGGTGGCATGGAACACTGAATCAATCCTTCTTCAGCTTTCTGAGTTAGATTGGTGTGCCATGTCCGGCTGTATTAAATTGCTAGTCATAAGTCTTAATATTGGGGCCAGTTAATAGAATTGTTCAATGTACTTTAATCTTTGCTGCATAAGTATCTCTTCATACTTTATTTCATAATTTTTTTTTTTTTTTTAGTTCTGGAGTTTGAATACAAGATTGCATACATACTAAACAAATGAATTATGTTCCCAAGCCCTAACTTGAGAAGAGATGTGACTACCAGCTTTAAAATGATTTTGGTCTCACAAGAAATTTGGCTGATTTGGGCCCATACCCCTCCTTTGGCTTTTAGGCAGTGATTTCCGAATTGTAGTCCTTACTCTATCTGATGCTGATATTCTCAAATATAAGTTGACTTAGAAATTGGAATATTTGGAATTCTCTCTGACTGATATAGAACTGTAAAGTAGCCTAAATCCACGTTAAGGAAAACAGGCCGCTTCTCACTGATAGCACACATTTCATGGCCTTTGCAGACCCAAGGTGGTGAGCTTCATTAGCTTAGGAGTTGTGACATTGAGCTTAAACATGTGCTTGAGGTGTGTGTTCTAGTCGCACCATCGAAAGTGTGGCTTTGGGGCTTCTTGGCAAGAGTTATACAATGTTAGAGAAAAAATGGACACCTTTGATAGCAGTTTGTGCTAATTTTTATTGGTAGTAAGGTTTGAGTGATAGCTTGTATTATGTGACTTTCTAGGTCAGTTGGTGAAGATGCTGCTTTACACAGAGGTCACTCGCTATATGGATTTCAAAGTGATTGAAGGGAGCTTTGTGTATAAGGGGGGGAAAATCTACAAGGTTCCTTCTACTGAAGCAGAAGCCCTGGCATCTAGTAAGTAATTCTTATTTTATTTATCAGAATGGTGAGGTTTTTATTGTGAAAAGGAGTCTCAGAAACCCATTTATTTGTCAAGAAATAGTTATTGATTTCCAGTTGTGCACTGGAAATTTCCAGGCACTATTTAGGCACTTAGGCATACATTAGTTACCTTTAATGTTCTATTCTGTTTAGGAGAGGAGGGGAACTTGGCTTTCTCTTACTACCAGCTGTATGTTATTACTAGGAGTACTGACTAAGAAAGAGCTTGGAGTTTACATACTGATTTCTCTCTCTGTTTCTCTCTCTGTCTCTCTCTCTGCACATGCCTGTTTTTTAAAAAAATACTAATTTACTATTTTTTAGACAAGATATGTCCCACCACTGCCAGTGAATTTCTTTTTAAAGATATTTCATTCTTATTTTGTATGATTATTTGCCTGTATATATGTGTGTACAACATGCTTACCATGGAGGCCAGAAGGAGGCATTAGATCCCCATGTGGCAGGACTTACAGATGGTTGGTGAGCCACCATGAGGGTGCTTGGAACTGAACCTGAATCCTCTGCAAGAGCAGCCAGGGCTCCTAACTGCTGAACCATCTCTTTGGCCCTGCTTATAGCCAGTTTTAAAAAGTGTGTAGAGCAGCGCACTGATTATTTAAGATTTCATCAAAGTAAATGACCTACAGTGTAGTCAATTCCTAAAGGTAGCTGCTGATAATTCTTCCTTGGTGTCTTCTGTGTCTTTTTCTTGTTAGGTCTAAGAGTGTCATAGCATTCAGAAGAGGGGAAAGGAACAGCTCTCATAATTTTGGGAACTGGCTTAGTTACAGATTGACATTGTTAGAGGAAGAATGCTGATAAAGATGCTTTTGAAACAATTTTTTTTCCAAGTTTCAACTTCTCCAAATATGTACTAGTTACCTGAATTTGTGTGCTAAATTGAAGACTTTATGTATGATCTGTTTTAAAGTGTTGTGCCCCTGAAAACCATGTTGACTAGATTCCATTTTACATAAATTATATTTGTCCAGTCATGACATTGATGTTTAAAGGGTCTGCTCGTATTTTTTTCTTCTCAGTGTCTTATTGTAAGTATGTCTTATTTGAAAAAATATTTTTCAGGCTTAATGGGACTATTTGAAAAACGCCGCTTCAGGAAATTCCTAGTTTATGTTGCCAACTTTGATGAAAAAGATCCCAGAACTTTTGAGGGTATTGATCCTAAGAAGACCTCAATGAGAGATGTGTATAAGAAGTTTGATTTGGGCCAAGATGTTATAGACTTTACTGGCCATTCTCTTGCACTGTACAGAACAGATGAGTAAGTAAGCTAATGAATCTCGTTGGTGGCTTTGCATAGGCTGTGAAATACTTAGTGAGGTCTGTTTTACCATGAGTGGATTTAGGCAATGTTGCAGTTCCTAGTCTATATCATAGACAATTCCAAATGCTTCAATTTCTAGTCAACTTACATTTGTTAGAGAATATCAACAAGAGACTGAGAGTGAAGATTCCAGTGAGAAACTCTTGGTTTTCAGATTTATATTTTTCCTGAAATTCTCAACTGAATCTCCAGTTTTCCATATGGGAGGCCTAGGACGTGTATGCTGTTATGTGGCCTTGTGAAAGAAATTCTAGTTGCAAATTAGTGTTAGGGCATTTTAGAGAAATAAGAGGGTAGTGGAATTGCATCAGAAAGAGTTTAAAATAAACAAAGAAGTATTCTTTTTTTTCTCTAATATTCTTTTACCTTTTCCCAGCTACTTGGATCAGCCGTGTTGTGATACCATTAATAGAATTAAACTTTACAGCGAGTCTTTGGCAAGATATGGTAAAAGCCCATACCTTTATCCACTCTATGGCCTTGGGGAATTGCCGCAAGGATTTGCAAGGTGAGCATCTGTTTAACCCATTAGCTATAGATAGCCCTGCTGATCCTAGACTTCATCCTGCCTACTGAAAGTGAAAAGTGTCTCTGAATAATGAGATGCTGTTTGTTTTATGATTTTTACGTTATTATTATTATTTGGATTTTCGAGACAGGATTTCTCTGTAGCTTTGGAGCCTATCCTGGAACTAGCTCTTGTAGACCAGGCTGATCTCGAACTGACAGAGATCTGCCTGCCTCTGCTTCCCAACCGTCCGGCTATCATTATTATTATTATTTTGTTTTGTTTGAGATAGTGTTTCTCTGTGTAGCACTGGCAGTCCTGGAACTCGCTCTAGAGATCAGGTTGACCTCGAACTCAGATTCTCCTGCCTCTGCCTTCTGAGTGCTGGGATTAAATGTACGTACCAACACTACCTGGCTGAGGTTTTTTTTTTTTTTAATTAAAATAAGATTTACGCACAATGAAACACAGCTTCAATAAAGTGAAATGCAGTTTGAGAAGACCTGTTTTGTCACAATTTCAACCAAGATAGAATGGTTTCTTTTCCCCACAAACTAGTTCCTTCCCCCATAGAAAAATACGGCCTATGCTCATCTATTTCTGACTTCCGGGTTTGTTTTGTTTTGTTTTGTTTGTTTGTTTTTGTTTTCTGAGACAGTATTTCTCTGTGTAGCCCTGGTTGTCCTGGAACTCACTTTGTAGACCTTGTAGACCAGACCGACCCCAAACTCACAGAGATCCACCTGCCTTTGTCTCCCGAGTGCTGGGATAAAGGGTGTGCGCCACTTTTTTCTTCTAAAGTCACAATGATGAGTATCATTCATCCCTCACTTCTTGGTCTAGGTTTCCAGTTGGGGCTGTTACAAATGAAGCTACTCACAGAGTTTTGTGTACATCTGATATTGATGACTGATGGCAAAAGTATTTTCTGAACACTTGTGCCATTTTTATATACTCAGCAGTGAGAGTTTTATTTATTCCTTACTTGTGTCATATTTGGTACTGTTTATTGACACTATTAAATTTATTATTGAGTGTATGTGTATGTACATGTATATATGGATGGACATCTTCTCTTTCCTACTTAGTGGATCCTGTGGCCCGAACTCAGATGTCCCTTATAGCAGGTGTGTTTACTTGATGAGCCATCTCTTTGACCCTATTTATTGGTTTTTGTTTTGTTTCATTTTTTTGGTGTTTGAGACTATGTCTCTCTCTATATAGTCCTTGCCAACCTGGAGCTTGTTATGTGGAGCCGGCTGGATCTGAGCTCTTAAGAGATATGCTTGCCTCCGTCTACCACCTGTATTTTATTTATTTATTTACTTACAGAGACAGGGTTTCTCTGTAGTTCTTGAGCCTGTTCTGGAACTAGTTCTTGTAGACCAGGTTGGCCTTGCACTCACAGAGATCCGCCTGCCTCCCGAGTGCTGGGATTAAAAGTGTGTGCCACCACCACCTGGCTCCATCTTTATTTTTCATATACTTTTCCCCCCAGCAGTGGAGATTGAATTGAATCTATGTTTTTAGCACCTAAATGCGTAGGCTATGCCACATCATAATTTTGTCTTTTAAAATGTTTTAAGTTTAGTGGTGGTGCTGTATGCCTTTAATCCCAGCACTGGCGAGGCAGAGACAGGTAGGTAGATCTCTGTGAGTTCAAGGCCACCTTGGTCTACAGAGCAAGTTCCAGGATAGCCAGAGCTAAACAAAGAAATCCTGTCTTAAAAAACAAAACAAAACAAAACAAAATCAATACCAAAACATGGGTGTCATACATTTTCCCTGTGGAACAGAGGACAACTTGCTAGTCAGTTTTCTCCTTCCACCATGTGGGCTCAAGGGGTCAAACTCAGTATCAGCCTTGCCTGCTGCAACTAGTTTTCTGTGCTAAGTGAGCTGAGCCATCTCACTTTTATTATAGCTTCAATTTGCCTGTCTGGAAAACTAGACAGTCAAAGCTACACTGTGCAAAAGACTTGGGTAATCATGAGCTATTTGTAATTTTGTGCTATATTTTACCCAAGTCTTTTGCACAGTTTTAAAGATTTGGGTTGTTTTTGTTTTTGATTTGTGGGTCATCTTGGTATATTCTGGTGCCAGTTTTTTGTCAGACCTAATATATTACAAATATTTCTTTCCAGCTCCAGCTTTCCAGTTGGTGGCTTGTCTTTTTTTTGTTGTTGTTGCTGTTGTTGTTCTTGTTTTTTCCTAAGACATTGTTCTGCTGCTTATTATAATTTTGTAGTTAAATCTTAAAGGTCAAGTGATGTAACTCTTCCCACTATATATCTTCAAAATTTTTCTTGGTTATTGTAGGTTATTCACTGTCTCTTAGAACTAGGCTATTTCTAGAAAAACTTGCTAGTTTTTTTTTTGTTTTTTGTTTGAGACAAGGTTTCTCTGTTTAACAGCCTTAGCTGTCCTGGAATTTACTCTGTAGACCAGGCTCACACAGTGAGTGTGAACTCACAGAGTGCTGGGATTAAAGGTGTGTGCTACCACCGCTGAGCAAACTTGCTAGGTTTTTATTGGAACTGAATTGCCTGTACATCAACTTGTGACAAATCTCCATCGTACTAATGCTGAGTCTTCTGATCCACACCTGGGTTTAGGTTTTGTCTCTGCTATGTTTTGTTCAAATTTATTTAGAAGTACTTATCTTGATACTATTTAAGAATAAAGTTCTTATTTTGAAGTTGTTTGCTGCTAATGTATATAGCACACAATTAATTTTTGTCTATTAACCTTGCTGTGCTTATAAATTTTACTAGTTTGGTTATTCTAATAGACTTATTAGAATTTTCCATCCCTTAAAATATGTATGCATTGTGTCCCCTTTTCACCTTTGCCTTTATTGCACTAGCTAGGACTAGAAAAATGTTAAACTGGTAAGAACAAACATTCTTGCTTTGGTCCCAGTCTTAGAAAAAAAACCTAATATTTTCTATTGAATAGTTTTTTTTTAGTAGTTTTTTGATAGATTGTTTTCCGAGATTAAATTCTCTTCTCATAGCTTGGACAATTATTAATTGTGAGTGGATTGACATTGTGTTAATGATGCAGGTTTTCTTTGTATGCTGTTAATATACTGAATTACATAAAATTGAATTTTAGAGCCACATGTTGTGGTGCATAGGTAAGCCCTGTACGACTGCTACAACCTCACCCTAGCTTTTGAAAATATTTTGCCTTTTTTTTTTTGAAGGACTTTGTTGGTTGTATCCTATTTTCATTTAGCACATTAGAAATAGCTTTCTCCATGGCTGATTTTGGCTTGAAAATGGCTGTCCTTAATCCCAGGAGTTCTTTCTTCTCTCTGTTAGAGATCTGGCTTTCAGGATTTTCTTTACTTTCTTCCTGTTTGAATGTTTAGATTACTTTTAAAAGAACCCATTTCAGAGCTTTAGGTCGTTATTTATTCTGCTATTTGGTCACTTTTTTCTTTTCTTTGGATGAAGAACACCAGTCTCTCGTGTCCCTGAAATAATGAGGCTCTGCTCATTTGGCTTTCTTTTGGAATGTTTTTTTTTTTCTTTTTCTTACTTTGGGTGCTGTATATTGGTCATAAATTCCATCACTTTTTCTGCTTACTTTTCTATGTAGCACTGGGGAGTGATCCCAGGGTGTTCCTGTATGTTAGCCAAGACTTCTACTATTATGTGTGTAGTTATATCTTTATTTTTCATATGAAAGAAAAAATGAGGTATTTTACTCTTTAGTCTTCCATTAATTTCCCTTGTTCTTTACTTACTTGCTCGTTCAATCCTCTTCTTCCATATAGAACCCCCTTCAACTTTATGCCATACATTTATGTGTATATGTATATTTATAATATATTACTTTATATATTGTAAATATGTGGAGAAAAATTATTCAGATCTAAGTCCTGTGAGAAAAAAATGTGATTTGTTTTTTTAAGTCTCTATTTTGTGTAACATGATTTCTGGATTCATCTTTTTTTATAACATAATTTTATTTTTGTCTACATTCATCCATACTTTTCTCTTTATTTGGCGCCTGTATATGTTCTTTTCTGCCGCTCTCTAACCTTTTCTTTCCAATAGTTTTCCCTCATACTTTCATGTTTTTGTTTATGGCCTAGTACCTTTAATTAGTAGGTACTATAATTCATTTAGATTTAAGAAGGAAGATTTAACAAGTCAAATAATTGTGAATTATACCTGAATTTTTTTTAGGTTAAGTGCTATATACGGAGGTACGTACATGTTGAATAAACCAATTGAAGAAATCATTGTGCAAAATGGAAAAGTGGTTGGCGTAAAATCTGAAGGAGAGGTAAGTAACTGTTCTTTCTGTGAATAAAATGTTTTGTCTGCTAAATACTGAATGTGGTGTGGACATTGGTAGTACATCCTGGGGACAACACACACACACACATAAATGGTTTTTCAAATTCTTTAAAGACCTCCCCTCCTTTATTTATTTCTTTACTTGAGATAGGGATTCTCTGTATAACCGTAGCTGACCTGAAACTCGCTCTGTAGACTAGGATGGTCTTAATCTCAAGATCCATTTGCTTCTGGCTCCTGAGTGCTGGGGTTAAAGGCGTATGCCACCACTGCCTATTTTTTTTTAATTAGGTACTTTTTTAAATTGCTGAGTTCTTCTAATTCTTGATATGTTTTGGCTATTAATCCCTTATCAAATATACTACTTGCAACTATTTCTTCTCATTATGTCATTATGTTTCCTGTTTGTTTGTTTGTTCATATTTTTTTTTTTTCCCCTTTAAGACAAGGTTTCTCTGTAGCTTTGGTACCTGTTCTGGAACTAACTCGTAGACCAGGCTGGCCTTGAATGCACAGAGATCTGCTTGCCTCTGCCTCCTGAGGGCTGGGATTAAAGGCATATGTTTCTTTTTGTTTTTAACTTCATTACGAGTTTAATAATTGCTGATACACACAAATTTTAGCTTTTCATGAAGTTCAATTTGTGTTTCTTTGTGTTAAAAAAGTTTTAGCCCTCACTCACCTAAACTGTATGTATATCCTACCTCTGCACCTCAGTGCTCAGATTATAGGTATGTTGCACAAGGTTTTAAGATTTTCCTTATCCCATAATTGGTTTTTATTTTGTTTTTTCCAAAAATTACAAGTATGGAGATTTACTTCTGGCTTCTTCTCAGTTCCTTTATCCTCTGTATCTGTCTTTGTGCTAGTACCAGGTACCATACCATAGTGACTGCTATAGTTTTTTTAGTAGAATCTTCCTCTATGTTCTTTTTTCAATTGTTTTTAGTTACTAATAAATTCAATCTTTAAGATTTAATATCCATGGGGCTGGAGAGATGGCTTAGCATTGGCTGTTCTTCCAGAGGACCAGAGTTCAATTCCTAGCACCACATGGCAGCTTACAACTGTCTGTAACTCCAGTTCCAGGGGAATCTTGTACCTTCACACCAATGCACCTAAAAAAAAGTTAGTTTCAAAAAATTTAATATTCACTTTAGGATTGATTTAGAGAGCTTAACCTTCTAATACATGAATGTGAGACATATGCCGTGTTTCCATTTCTTCTTTATAATATTCCTTTAAGGGCTAGAGAGATGGCTCAGAGGTTAAGAGCACTGACTTCTTCCAAAGGTCCCAAGTTCAATTCCCAGCAACCACATGGTGGTTCACAACCATCTATAATGAGATCTAGTGCCCTCTTCTGGTCTGCAGGCATATATGCATGCAAAACTGTTTACATAATAAATAAATCTTTTAAAAAAATAATATTCCTTTAAATGGTTTGTTACAGATTGCTCGCTGTAAGCAGCTCATCTGCGACCCCAGCTATGTAAAAGATCGGGTTGAAAAAGTGGGCCAGGTAATCAGAGTGATTTGTATCCTTAGCCACCCTATCAAGAACACAAATGATGCCAATTCCTGCCAGATCATCATTCCACAGAACCAAGTCAACCGCAAGTCAGGTATGTTTTGGAGAACAGCCAGTGAGGGTAGAATTGTGAGATTTCTTAGTGTTTTCACCGATATCTCTGGCTTTACTCCTTACTTTAGTAGAGACTTTAGTTTGATATTGGAAGCAGACCTGGGAAGCCGATTTGGTTCTTCTAGCAGCAGTGCACTGAACTGTCAGCCTGGTACCTATTGCCTTGAATCTTGGCTTCACAGCTAGAATAAACACACTGCATAGATGGACTTTTGCAAGCTTCTAGCCTTCATTAATTAGTTCAACTGACATCACTGTGTTTGAGCTGAATCTGTGTCGTGGTTCTAATGATTATTTGTTTTAGCAATGTGCTAGAAACTATTTCTGTGATTCAAGTCAGGACTTGGTCTAAGATTGCAATTCAAATTTTGATATAACCAGTGATTTTCTTTTATTATTATTATTACAAGAAAAATTTACATTTACTCCCCTTGTTCCCGGCCCTCCCGCTCCCCCTATAACCAGTGATTTTCAACTGTGTTTTATTTGTAGCTAGAAGCCCCACATCTCAGATTTCACTGAGGAGTTTTCAGTATTCTGATTTTTTTCCCTTTCATATTAAAAAAAAAACACACACCACAGATTATTTTCACTAGAAAAGGGTACACATTTTAAAAAGTGATTCTGCAGCAGATACTTAGACCTGTGAAGAACTTAAAAATTCCAAAAATTATTTTTTTTCTTTATTGATATTTATTGAGCTTTACGTTTTTCTCTGCTCCCCTTTCTATTTCTCTCCTCCCCCCTTCAACTCTTCCCCCAATGTCCCTATGCTCCCAATTTACTCAGGAGATCTTGTCTTTTTATACTTTCCCATGTGGATTAGATCTATGTAAGTCTTAGTGTCCTCATTGTTGTCTAAGTTCTCTGTGATTATGGTTTGTAGGCTGGCTTTCTTTGTTTTATGTTTAAAAACCACCTATGAGTGAGTACATGTGATAATTGTCTTTCTGTGTCTGGGTTACCTCACTCAAAATAGGA
>JAQHUG010000112.1:5616159-5633804 GCA_028555095.1 Dicrostonyx torquatus
CGGCTTCTCCTGTCTGTTCTTATGCCACCAAAAATTATTTCTACATTTAAAATTATACTTAGAACAAAGGTTAGATATGGTAATCTGTAAGTATTAATTTTCCAATAAGTAAATGAGGAAATTAGCACTTAAAAGCCTCTTAACTATTCAAAACTTTTCCAAATACAAGGTGTAGAGCAACAGAAAATCCCTTAGACTACCACATTCAGCTAATAAGATATTTTAGATTTGGTCTAGTGCAGAGTTTATTTCCAGGTTTAGTAGTTCACAGTCAAATAGATCCTCAATCTCTTACAGTTTCATGGGAAACCACCGTGTCAAAGGAAAGATTTTGCCTGATGTTGTCAGTGTGTTGAAGACAGAGTATTATGACAATGGCAGTATGTGGCAGCGAAATCTGCTTAGGTCATGCAAACTAGGGCAGCAAAGACAGCAAGTAAAAAAGAATCTTAGACATGAGTTTATACCCTTTCAAAGACATTTTAGAGAGGTTCTAAATGTAGGGTTTGTAGGGGGTTGAACAACCCTCTCACAAGGATCATATTAAATATCCTGCATATTATATATTTACATTATGATTCCTAAATAGCAAAATTACAGCTATGAAGTAGCAGTGAAAATAATTTTATGGGGGCTGGAGAGATGGCTCAGTGGTTAAAAGCACTGACTGCTCTTCCAGAGGACCCGGGTTCAATTCCCACACCCACATGGCAGCTCACAACTGTCTGAAAATCCAGTTCTGGGGGATCTGACACCTTCACACCAAATGCACATAAAATAAAATTAAATAAACCATAAAATTAAAAAAAATAATTTTATGGTTGGGCAGTGGTAGGCATGCCTTTATTCCCGAATTCTGGAGGCAGAGGCATTCAGATCTGAGTTCATGGCCAGCCTGGTCTACAAAACAAGTTCCAGGACAGCCAGGACTGTTACAAAGAAACCCAGTCACAGAACACAAAATAAACCAACAAACAAGAACAATAAGAAAAACTCCAAAAAATAGTAAGAAAATAACAATTTTATGGCTAGGGGGTCACAATATTAGGAACTGTATTAAAGGATTGCAGCGCTAGGAAAGTTGAAAACCACTGTGCTAGATCCTATTTCCTAAACGCCCATTTAGCTCTGAACTCATCAATGGATTGATGAAATTGGCACTTCACTGACCCATTCATCTGTCAAAAACACCATCAGCAGAGGACCAATCCTTCAGAGTATGAATCGATTTTAGATCCAGATTATGTGGTTAAGAGAAATTTCAGTTAGTAAATATTTGTACCAAGACTTAGTTTATTTCTGTTTATAATAAATTTAGACAAGAGTCTGTTTGAAGTAAACTTAATTTATAACAAAGTGAGACAATGTGATACTTGAGTGTACTTGTGTCCAAAATTTACAAACACCAGGGTGCATGTTATTTTTGCTTTTAGATATCTATGTTTGTATGATCTCCTTTGCACACAATGTGGCAGCACAGGGCAAATATATTGCCATTGTAAGTACAACTGTGGAGACCAAGGAACCAGAGAAAGAAATCAGACCAGCTTTGGAGCTCCTGGAACCAATTGAACAGAAGTGAGTATTGTGTTCATTGTCAACTAAAACTGAGGTGTTGGTGTCTGCTGCATGGTCAGGTAATTCTGGGAACAAGACAGGCCAGCCATTGGCTGCTATGAATCCCTAGAATGCCTTGCTTTTCAAAGCAAAGCAGTAATGTTGGTTTGTTTCTCCCCATATAGATTTGTCAGCATCAGTGACCTCTTTGTACCTAAAGATTTGGGATCAGAGAGCCAGGTGAGTATGATGATCTGAAAAAGAGGTTACCAGTCTTTATTGGGGAGCATCCCTAAATAGTCTGAAGTCTTCTATAATTCTTAATTCCAGATCTTTATTTCCCGTGCATATGATGCTACCACTCACTTTGAGACAACTTGTGATGACATTAAAGATATCTATAAGAGAATGACAGGATCTGAGTTTGACTTTGAAGAAATGAAGCGCAAGAAGAATGACATTTATGGAGAAGACTAAAAGCAGTACCATATGTAATTAGGACAAACAAAATTTGGCAAATAATGTATATTGTATGAAATCAATATTGTAAGCCCTGCTTTTATGATCAAAATGGAGATTGAAGAGTGCTATACCAGTGAATATTCTCCCCTTCACTTTTCTAGTATTATGTATTAACTTGTTTTCATGGAATGGTTGGTTCTGTTCAGTTTAACCAGACTGGCTTTTTTCTAGTGAAGGAGGTGATCTAAACAAATATTGATACTGATAGAGAGCTTGATACAGTACTTGTATCTTTTAATCAGTGTAGCCTTTACAATTGTGTGCCTCTGCTCAAGAGCTGGATCTATACATTTTGTGCCATCCTGATATTGGAAGTCTAAATTGAATATCTTTTGGTTTGAGAAAACATTCAGTTTTCTCTACTTTGTTATGTCAAGTATTAAAGCAGGGCCCACATAGTTGACCCACGTATTTTATGTGGGCATAAACTTCTAACCAAACTTCAGACTTAGTGAGTTGTTTGGAGGAAGCTAGTATATGGTATTTTAACCTACTACAATTGCTGAGAAGGGGAAAGGAATTTTACGGTAAGCAGGTAAAAAATATAGAAGCACCTTCTGTCCCAGGTATGGCTTCTTCAATGGACCAAGCTGCAATGCAGTATTGATTTGACAGAGCCTTGATTTCATTGATGTCTGTCTCAAAATGGCTCCAAATGATTTCTGTACTGCAAAATAAAGCCAAACTCTGGAAACCACTGTCCTCCATATTGTCTGTGTCCAGCTGGTAAACAACACAACTGTTGTGCACTGCCTTCAGGAGAGCTGAAGGTATTACTATTATTACCTGATAGGTTTGGATGGGAGCCTGGCTTCATTATGACTAGTTATATTTTATTCTTAATTCTTAACATGCTCATTGTAGTAGCATTCTTATAAAAGCATGTGGTGAGTGGCCTATACTATACTATGCTAAAGACTATACACAGATTGAACCACAGCACAAACAACTGCATTTTAAACTCTTTATTTAAAAAAAAAAATAAAAAAAACCCCAACCCCAAACTATGTATAAAATCCTTTGTTCCAAATAGATAGTATACAAATGGTTTCTTCTTGTGTGTACTTTAAAAGACTTAAGAAAGTTCTAATATCATAAATAATTTCTTCCTCAGATTGATTTTTTTTGTAGTGCAGCATTAAAAAAACCCGAGTAAGTGGAAAAGTGTATAAATTTGTCATTTACGAAAAAAATGGATTTTCTCTTTGTAGTGTTTCTTAAGCAATAGCAAACAAAACCAATACAGATTACACTTTTTTACAATGTGGTAAAACCTCTGAAACATGCACTTCATAAGCCTCTAACCACACGCGAAAATGGCTATTTGTTAAAATAGACTTTAGCTACGTAAACATGTGAAGGTCTCAATTTTAATATTAAGCTCAATAGTTATGAAGGCATTATATATAGAATGAAAATTTTACAACAGTACTCAACATTGTAACCCAAAGCTAACAGCAACTATGGTCTGATAAATGAGATAGTCTAGCAAAGTATAAAAACGAAACGTGGATTTTTTCAAATGAGGATTGTTTGTATGTATTTGAAGTTTTTCAGACACGGAAATACTAATTTATTGTTGGCGTCTTCCATGCCTAGCCTCAACTCCAAAATGTAGTTTAATCACCTGTAGAAACACAAAATTGATATGATAAATGACTAAAATACTCATAACCTGGACTATGCATTCATTTTACTATCTCCCCTGTCAACCAAGGCTGACTGCAAGTAGACTAAAATAGAAAACAGGCCTGGCGGTGGTGACGTGCACATTTAATCCCAGCAGGAGGCAGAGACAAATGAATCTCTGAGTTCAAAACCAGCCTGATCTACAAGAGCTAGTAGTTCCAAGACAGACTCCAGAGCTGCAGAGAGACCCTGTCTCGAAAAACCAAAATAATAATAATAAAACAGATAGAGTGTATCCCATTTGAATTTAAAGAGCAA
Organism: Dicrostonyx torquatus; assembly: GCA_028555095.1. Lineage (NCBI taxonomy): Eukaryota > Metazoa > Chordata > Mammalia > Rodentia > Cricetidae > Dicrostonyx > Dicrostonyx torquatus. The sequence goes on from JAQHUG010000112.1 coordinate 5,620,186, forward strand.
TCTTAAACATTCTTTCCCTCAATGGCAGTATCTGCTGCCAGTAATTCCAGCTTACTCTGGGAGTTTTACAAAAAGTCCTTACCAATAGCTACTCCTAAATGGAGCTGCTATATTTTGTATGTTTTCAGTGAAGTAGTTTACATCTGTAACAAGGATTCCACTATTTTCAAAGACTTCCAGGGATGCCGTGGGCTTGTCTGTAAAGAAGAAAACAGTATTCCCATTTTTTTTTTTTTTAAGTAGCAGAATTCACTAGAATAAGAAACACTAAGACATATGGTAGCAGAATGAGGAGCATAATGGACAACTGTACTGGTTTCAGTAAACCAGGCAGCAGCTAAGGCTCACAGCAAATGTGAAAAAGTAGAAACGTGTACTTTGTAGGACCTGATAATATTACAGGACTATTAAGTAGAACTCCTTGGCAAGCATTCTCTGGTTCTGGGTATCTGTCAAAACATACACTGCACTAATAGCAGTGGGTAATCCCACACGATCTAAGGCATTCAATAACTACTTAGGAAGGATATTTCTAGAGCCATCCTGTTTCAGCATTAACTGAGAAATGAAGATTAGAACTCAGATTAAATTCACCTGTTAGGAAGACAGCAAACCTGGCACTGATATGCTGAATTTGCAGGTTTAGCAAACATTTCAAAATTTCAGCTTTTGTTGGTGATGGAGAGTCACAGTTGTGATAATGAAGCAATTCAATGATATTTACACTCTGGTATGATTTCAGAATTAAGTTCTTTTTATGCGCGATTGAATCTACCCTGGAAAAGAGAAAGAAATGTTAGTAGCTTTTCTTGCTTTCATTGAAAAGAAAGAAGATTTTAAATTGTGTGTCTGTGAAAGAATGTGCACGTTAGTGCAGGTGCCCTAAGAGTCCAAAAGTGTCTGATCCTCTGAATCTGGAGTTACAGGTAATTGTGAGCCACCCAATGTGTGTGCTGGGATTTGAACTTCATCTCTCAACTACCAAGCCACCTCTCTAGCTCTTTGCTTTCACTTTTAGCTACTTAACACTTGGTCAAAGAGCCCGCCTCTTTTTTTCTTGATGTTCTTTTTCATGGCATAATGGCCAATATGTATGCACTGTCCTGATTATTTGCCTCTAAACTTTACAACAACGACTCCTTTGAAAATACAGACTGTAACCCATGTAGTTACTGCCACTTCAACGGGTAACTAAAGTTCCTTCATGTTCTCAGGCAGTTACACAATTACAACTATGCTTTCTCACTGATCTTAGTGGACATTTGCACTAATTATATGTAAACCAACAAATCTTTAGGGGTGACAGAAAGGTCTTGCTCCATAGTTCAGATTGGCTTATTAATTACTGTCATCCAGATATTTCCCTCTGTTTCTGCTGCCATACCTGACAGCAACTGGTCTAATCAATTTATGTTTCATACTTAAATTTTGTGGTCAGATTACCAATCTCAGTGAAACTAAGCAGTAGCCAGACTTTTCTTAATTTTTTGACCTCTGTAAAATCTTATTACTTTTCCTTTTTTCTTCTCCTAGAGAAAAAAAAATCTCTTTAGTTCTTTAAATTTATTTACCCATAGGTGTGTACCTGATACCTTTAATACATGATTATTATTGGGGTTAAGCCTTTCCTCTAAGATGCTGGCTAGCAGGGGATGAAGAGCTTCGCTGTTAAGAGCACTGGTCTGATCCCAGCACCCATGTGGTGGTTCCCGCCTTTGAGGGAATCTGATGCCCTCTTCTGGCTTCTGGGGGCACTGCATGCATATGGTACAGGCAAAACACCAACACACCATCTTTTAAAAAGCTGGTTAGCAAGATCTATGAGTTCCTGGCCATACCCTCCAGTCAGGTTTGCTTGGTTCACTATCCCTACTTTGTTAGTGAGCCTTCTCTTGGCTAGCTCCTGCCCCAAGGAAAAACCTGAAATTTTGTTCTGTCTATAATCTGTGTGTCTTGGTGTAGGTGGGTCCTTCTGTATTTCTGTTGCTTTCATTGGTTGAATAAAGAGACTGCCTTGGCCTTTTGATAGGGCAGCCCTTAGGTGGGTGGAGCAGACAGAACGGAAGGCTGGGGAGAAGGTAAGTGTGAGAGCCTCCATGAAATTGCTACAGTCAAACATGCTGAATCTTTCCCAGTAAGACCACTACCTTGTGACTTACAGAGTATTAGAAATGGGTTGATTTAAGATGTAAGAGTGGGCTGGAGAGATGGCTCAGAGGTTAAGAGCATTGCCTGCTCTTCCAAAGGTCCTGAGTTCAATTTCCAGCAACCACACGGTGGCTCACAACCATCTGTAATGGGGTTTGGTTCCCTCTTCTGGCCTGCAGGCATATACACAGACAGAATATTGTATACATAATATTTTTAAAAAAATGTAAGAGTTAGCCAACAAGAGGCTAAAACTAATGGGCCAGGCAGATTTTAAATGAATACAGCTTGTGTGTAATTATTTCGGGTATAAATTAGCCGGAACAAAAAGCAGGCCCGTGGCCGGGAGCTGGGAGCCGGGGAACGCAGCCCCCACAGCCCTCTCCTCGTCATGCAACAGTGTCTGTATGCATATGCATGTCAATGTAAATGACCTGGATATGCACGTGTTCATAGAGGCCAGAACAGGGCACTGGATCCTTTGGGGCTAGAGTTACAGATGGTTATGAGTCACCGAATACAGGTGCTAATATCCAAACTCTTGATGGAGCGGCATCAAGTGCTGCTGCTAACTGCTATTTATTTCTACAGCCTGTACTGTCTTTAATGGTCTCATACACTCACACGATATACTTGCTCCTAGTGTCCGAAGAAAGCAGTGTTAAAAGTATTCAATAATTTAGTATTCAAAGTCTGGAATGGATGTTCAGTTTCAAAACTAGTAATTTGCTCACGTTCAGGCTTGTTTTCTTGGTATTACTATGTCAAGTGTGAATGAGACTGTTCTATGTAAAGCATCTAGTACCTGGTGCCTTTTCCATTTTATCCTTTCTCAGTCTACTTAAACTCGTTTCTTACTGTTCCCAGAGAACTTGGAGTCACACTCTGAATGTGCAGAAACTCTTAAGAGACTCCACGTTTCTTGAGCCAAATCAACTAATTTTCTTTTTTTAAAAAAAATCCCTGCTTTGATGCTACGGATGTGGTGTGGTCAGTAAAGTACCTGCTGGGCATGCATGAAGACTTGAGTTTAGACCCCTAGCGTCCATGTAAAAGGCCAGCTGTGGTGGCACACATCTGTAACTCCAACACTGGGAGGTGAGAGCAGGCTCACTGGCCAGTCAACCAGCCACGTTCAACCCATGAGTTCCAGATTCAGGAGACCTACTCTTAAATAAGATGGGCAGTGATAGAAGACACCTGACAGACTGCCAGGTTCTGTGCAAACAAGTGTGTAACCCACACAAATACACACACAAATTACTGCTTTAACTTGATATGCCCTGGCTGGAAGGCCTGCACTTTTTTTGAAGAGAAGAATGTGTGTGTTGGGGGTGGGGGATGGGAAGGGACTGAGGAGAGGAAGGAACACTGATTGGGCTGCAAAAAACTTTTTAAAAGCAATCAAAACAAAAAAATTACTGCTTTATATTTAAGGCAACCTGTCTACTGTTTAAATCCAATACCCTGACAACTCAAAATAAGATTCAATATCCAAAAAAGCACCAGCACTAAGCTCACATTTCACCATATTTCTGCATATGGCAACAGAGCCTAACTTAACTGCTGATATTGCTGTAAATATACCTTCACTGGATGCCCTATTACAAAAAACAAATCCCAAAGCTACTCAGCAGACCTAAATCTTAGGAAGCCAAGCTTTAATGTTCACTCTAACACCATTCTTGTAGCTGTGGCACACGGAAAACTGGGACTAGGGTATTTGCATCTTTCTCCACATGTACATACCTGACATCTTCCTTGAGCTTTTTATTCTCTCTGTAGTGAAGCAGCCACTTCCATCTTCCATTTTCATTTAGTTTTTCCAGGATTTTGACAATTTCCTTCAGTCGAACTGTAGAATAAGTTCAGCAAAGAGAAGATGTGTCTTAGTTTTTATTCGTGCAAGGTCCATTAGTTGTCACTTAGAGAACAATTAGACCCATGCAATGTCCAGCCTCAGAAACATAACCTGTGAGACTCCTCAAACCAGTTCTACCAAGTCACACTTATAGTTATGAGAAACAACTGTGAAGGGGCACGAGCTAAAAAGCTCTGAACCAGCCACATGACAGAAGCAGTAGTTCAGTGCAGTAGAAAAGTTATGTATTTTTATTAACCTAGTTTCCATGAAGAGTTTATGCTGATGAAGGTAAACTGATTGAGAAATGGTATTCAAATTATTCTGATGTGATCAGAGTTAAGGCAGGTTTAAAACGTAAATTCTACATTAGACTGTTCAAGGTATTAACCAGGATGACTTGGAAGGCTTTTTTTCCCCCCTGGTTTTTTGAGACAGGGTTTTTCTGTGTAGCTTTGGAGCCTGTCCTAGAACTTGCTTTGTAGATCAGGCTGGCCTCAAACTGACAGAGATTCACCTGCCTCTGACTCCCGAGTGCTAGGATTAAAGGTGTGCACTACCACTACCTGTTCAGGAAACCATTTTTTTTTTAAATAAAAAGATTTTTTGTTAATATTAAGATATTAGACCTCGTGCCATCAGAAATGGAGAACTGATTCTTAAAAACAAACAAACAAACAAAAAAACCCAAAGCCCTAAAATAGTGCTGACCTGCCAAGTGTTAAGAATGACTACATTAAAAGGATTTAGTGCAGCAACTGGGCACAAAGTAAGCCTTCATTCAATATATGGTAAATGATTTCTTTAGAGTTGATAATTTCTTTTTGATGAAACAGTATTCACGTCACTGGGTAAGGGGAAATTGACATGCCTAGATTTCAAAGTTAAAGACCAACCTAATGTTAAATTTTCTAGTATGTCATCATCCGATACCACAAAGCCGCCTGAGCGAAACAGCTCTTGGTAGGTATCATTCAGAATGTCTTCAGGAGTGTCCACCCCAGCAAAAATGACACTGGGGAAATGCTTCAGCTTCAGCAGAGAAGGAATCTGTTAGACATAAAAGGACTTCCATGAAGAAAGACACATATAGGCACATTTAACATTCTCATAGATTTCAAGGACCATGAGCAGCTGCAAATACTTCAACCAGGACCACTGACAATGCTGCCATACACGTATAGTAGTTCTCACTTTATGAGTAGCCATTAGCTCATTAAAATTAATTAAAAAGAGGGCTATAGATAGCTCATGAAAGAACATGTCTGAAGTTTAGGGGACCTATAAAGGGTTAAGTCACACAAACTCATTCTGTTTCCAGCTCACCTGGTGCCAATACCACCAAGCTCATGTCACTATCCTGTGTCCACAAGTTGCTTCTTCTGATAAGCAATTATCAACTAGCCAATCTAAATCCTTTTAAAGCATGATTTTCTTTTCTTTTTTTTTTTTTTTAAAGATTTTATTTATTTATTATGTATACAACATTCTGCTTCAATGTATGCCTGAAGGCCAGAAGAGGGCTCCAGATCTCATTACAGATGGTTGTGAGCCACTATGTGGTTGCTGGGAATTGAACTCAGGTCCTCTGGAAGAACAGTCAATGCTTTTAACCTCTGAGCCATCTCTCCAGCCCAAAGCATGATTTTCTTAATAGTCAGACATCAAGTAATAAAGATTTCTTCAAGTGAGAAAACTTAGCACTGCCTCACATTTTTTCATTGTTCTCAGTTAACATGGCATCAACCTGCCCTACAGATACCTGGGTGATTCTAAATGAGTACGCCACACTGTACCTTCCCCCACTGCCTTACCAGTAAAGGTCCAATGGAAGTATATGTCAGCTACTCCCCTACACAGAATGTACAGAATAGCAGCGATGAATCACAATACAGAACAATTTCAGTGCGATGAATCACAATACAGAACAATTTCAGTGCCTACAATATATTTCTTTTACTGTGAGATTCCAAACTTACTTGATGCAAATGTGGTATTAAGTCTTCATTTTTGATGATAACTAATAGTGTCGTCTCAGTCTCGCTGTGAAAAGCTTGACAGAAATCCAGAAGGTCCACTTCTGTATGGCCTCCTTTCTTTAGAATGCTCTGAAAGATTTACAAACAGCTATTACTAAAAAAGGATACTTGTACAGAACCTTTTCTTTCTTTTTTTTCTTCTTCTTCTTCTTCTTTTTTTTTTTTTTTTGACAACCTGGCTGTAAAACCCTGCCTGGAATGCCCAGGAATGCAAATTCAGAAAGATCCGGCTGCCTATGCTTCTCAAGTACTGGGATTAAAGGCATGTGCCACCACGTCTACCAAGGCACAACTATTTTTATACTGAAAAGAAGCCACCAGCTAGGCCTGGTAGTGCATACAATCTTGGCACTTGGGAGACTGAGGATTATTGTACTGCTACTTAGTAGCACATCTCAAATGAAGCAAACAAAAATATTTAACAATACATCAAAAAAGCAAATCCTATTTATAAGGCAACATAGCTACTGGTCTTACTACTAAATAAACACGCACGTATTACTATAAACTGGATTTAAGCTTTACTTTTAGTTATAAAATTAGTGTGTATGTATGTAAGTAGGTATACACACACATGTCATGGTCAGAGGATAACTTTCAGGAGTTGGTTTTTCCTATCATGTGGTCCTGGAAGGATCAAATTTAGGGTTGTCAGGCTTGGTGGCAGGTGCCTTTCTTACTGAGCCTTCTCTACAGCCCAAGAAGTTTATTTTGAAGATGAAACAGTTTATGTCTACAAGTTATCAAAGGCTGATTTAAAGAAGTCTAAACTAATTCACATAAATTAAGTTTCATTTTCAAGGGAGACAGGACAGGGATGCTGGCTGTTTCTATAATGTCATTACTTGTAATATACAGCTAGAACTTTAGCAACATACTAGTGCACTTCTTTATCATTAATGGGAACCAATCTGAAGAATTGTTCCTTGTCTATCCATAATTGAATCAAAGGGTAACATAAACTACATGCTGATAAGGAACTGCATGTTCTGACCTTCCCTCAGAGCACTTCCTTGGGAAGGTGAATATGCATCAAAGATTTTCCTAATTCCAATCTCCATTATGACTCTTTAGTTTTTGTCTGCTCCCCCCCCCCCAAAAAAAAGGTTTCTTTGTGTTGTCCTGATTGTCCTGAAACTCACTCTGTAGACAAGATTGGCCTTGGGCTCAGATACCTGCCTGTCTCTGCTTCCAAGTGTTGGGACTAAAGATGTGTCACTACCGCTGGTCCCTTGTGACTCTTATGTGACCCTTCTTCATGAAGGATTATGGCTTGCCATTGCACACCCAATTATACGCCACTCAGAACATTTATTGTCTGCCTTGAATACCCAAACAGATGAACTTCTGACCACCAGCACTCAAAAATTTTGAAGAAATTCTTTTAGGAAAGAATCAACTGAAGTTCTGAAGATTGAGCTGTTACTTTTGCAGATCCTTCTCATCTTACAAACAGGTCTATATCCCATCACTAAAGAATAGTTCAGGGCTTGCCAGAATTATTCAGGATGTTTCCAAAGCTTAAAAAACGGGTACTGCTTTTTGTTTTCTTTTACAGAATCTCACTCTGTAACTTCACTGGCTTCAAACCTTTTTGGAATTCACCCATCTCAGCCTTCCAAGTGCTGGGATTACAGGCGCCAGCCACCACACTCAACAAACATTGTTCTCTTGAATGCATGTCATGTTTATTTTAGTACATGTTCAATTAGTAGTTGTAACCTTTGTACAAACATGTACTTTGTATTAAAAACAGTGGCCATATGGTGAAGTATTGTCAATATTTTTTAATATACTCAATAAAGAAACAAGATGATGCCTATGAACAGTCATGAGACACTGTGTAAGAACGGTAGGAATTAACTGCTGGACCACTTCTCTAATCCCTGATATTTATGAGTCTTTCCGGTAACCTCAGGATGAAGTCTAAATATGCTATCTTAGTGAGCCCCTTCCTAGGATGGCTCTTTAATGTCTCCCAACTCATCTCTTGGCAGTATACTCTATGCTCAGTAGTATTAATCAGGTCTTCCCCCTGCTTAGCTCTTGTCCCTTCTGATCCCTGTGTCCCATACCTTGTATTTTGGGACCCCACATGCTTTTATCTCTGCAACACTATGCCCTTTGTATTATGTGTCTGAATTAGTACAAAGATTGCTTTTCACAAAATGTTATATGGTAGACGTGCCTTCACTTTATAAGTTATCATTATCCATTTTCCTCTATTCCACACACCAATGAAAAAGACATTTTGGTGTGTGATTTTTATGTATGAACATGGGGGCCAAAACTGACATCAAGTGTCTACTATTGATCACTACCACTTTGATATAGGGTATCTCACCAAAGCTAGAACTAACCTATTCAGCTAGAATGACTGAACAGCAAGCCCCAGGGATCTGCCAGCCTTTGTCTCCCCAGTGTTTAGATTATAGGCCATGTGCACAGCTTTTTGTATGAGTGCTGTGTTCAGGCTTTCATGCTTGAATGGTCAGTACTTTACTGAGTGAGCCATCTCCACAACCCTGGATTATAATTTTTCTTTAAAAAAATGCTAAGAATGTGGTCATTGAAAATAGATGTAATCATAGTAAAAGCCTAACTTGGGGGAGGGCAGCATTTGTCTTGATGCACCATTAGCTTTTCATTTTGGTCCTCTTACAATTTATGTTCCATCTGAGTTACTGAGAACACCTGCCATGTAGTATACAAAAACTGAAGATTAAAACCTAAATATCACATCCCATACCATCTTTTTAAGCACAAAATTTTATTACTATTAAACTAAAAATTAGAATATAACGAAGTATAGAGTAAGCTGGTACTTTACCTTTGTTCTTAAGAAGAATGACTTATCTTCTGTTTCAACGAGGTAGAACCTGAAAGGGCTCTTACAAGCCTCCCTCATAACTCCTTTTAGTTTGATATGCAGAGTGGCACACAAGTCCGTGATCACATCTTTGTAGGATACTGACTGTCTTGGCTGACATGTCTCCTGTGGACAAGCTTCTGGAGAAGCTACGTTTAACTCTTTATCTTGGGAAACAGTTTGGTTGCTATTCATCATAACTTTATTAAATTCAGCATATTCATTTAGAATAAGTGAAATATCACTTCTAGCTTCTTTCAAAGTACTGTTGTATTTCAGTTTATTGAGATGGACTGGAATAATCTGATTTCCTTCAGGATTTCTACTTTGACTACGTTTCTCCTTCTGAAAGGAAGAACTGTCTAGATTGCTGGGCAAGTGGTCTCTTCTACGATGACTCTGTGGCCTGGTATCTGAGTGCACAACGGTCACCATGATGGGACTTCGGCTCTTAGGTGGAAGATGTAGAAGCGAGGCATCAGATGTTTGTGTTGAAGGGCATGTTTCAACTGATATTCGGATAAGTGACTCCTTAGGGAACATTTTGGTGGAAAGGGAAGATTGCTGAGAATCCCCCTTCTTTAGTATTTGTTTTAGCTTATGATCAAAACGCAAGTACTCCAGGTCTAAAGTATTCTGTGTGAGGTCATCTGTCACATGCCAAGTGCTGGTCCAAGAGTTAAGGCTATTGCAATTTGTAGTGAAATTCCGATGCCTCTTCAGGCTATGCAATGTTCTTGTGGTATCTTTAGACTCTTTTGTTATAGTAAAGTTAGCATAAGTCCTGGCGATACCACTGGAATCTGGGATCTGGACGTAGCATGGCATACACTTATCATTTGTTGAGATAGGACACGATTCTGTGTCCCGGCTTCTGGGTGGAATGTGTGTCTCCAGCTCTGAAATTTTGCTGGAGTAGACCCAAGTGTCACTGTTGTTTAAGCCTGTGAAAGAATCACTGCTATCTTTTACAGCATCTTTGGGGCTTGTGTGACTACCTCTCAAAGTACACAAATTCTCTACATCTAATTTGCAGTTTCTACAATCTAGAGAATCCGGGTCAGTATCTCCAGAAAGTGGTCCATAGCATGTGGGAGCATTCACACTTATCTCAGTTCTCCTGCTCAGTGCTTTAGAATCTGCCTTGGTTTTTTGTCCCATATTAGGGTTTTCACTGACAATATGTTCTTTGTAGATGTCACAAACAGAGTCAAGGGATTCTGGGACAAAGGAAGCAGAAGGCTCTTCATTGATACTTTTACTTATGTCTGCTGTATTTTGGTAAGAACGAACATTTTGGGAGAAAACTCCATCATTCAAGGGCTTTTTTTCTTCACATTTTGATGTGTCTTGCAGCACCTGGATTGCTTTTTGTTCACCTTTTGTAGATGTGGAGTGAGAGTGAAGGCCAACAGCACTGAGATCCATCCTTTCTTCATGTAACTCAGTCCCAACATTCTGAAGTAAGCTGGCCATTCTAACTACTGGTATTTCCTGTGTTTGAAACCCTGGCTCTACACTTACTGGTTTTGTGTAAAAGGTGCACTGAGCACTGCCACAGGAACAAACAAACTCTGAGATTTCTGGGTGGATGTATGGCTGTGCAACATCAGTTTTGTCGATGGAGGCAAAGTTCACAGACCCAGGCTGCATATTAATATCAGCCTCTGTTTTCAAATCACTGTCAGAGCTATTTTTCTTACTGTTTTTAGAGCTAGTCTGTTTTAATGACATATTCATTATTTCACTTACACTGGGGATAGAAACCAATGTGTCTGCCAAAGACTTATTTTCAACAATTTTTCTAGTACTACATAAGGGTACACTGGACTCCAAGGCAAAAGGTTTAATGCCCAGATTTCTGTTCTCCATATGAACTGCCTGCAACGAGTTCCCCGATTTTAAGAGTTTTTCAAGAGGCTTGAAGTTACCTCCATATTTAGGGGGTGAGATAGGCTTGTTTAATTCTGTATCATGGCATTGTACCTTTTCTGAAAAAGTTAAACTCTCATTCTGCTCACTTGGGACACTGAACTCAGCTATCTCACCAGTTACTCTGCCCTCTATTCCTGCACTGGTTAGTACTTGTGGCATTTCTGCAGAGAGCTGTACTTGTACTTGAGTTAACTTATCTTGTCCCATTGAAGTCTTAGGACCAACAAAAGAATTTTCTTTTCTTGCTGTAGTTAAATCTCCTGACTTAATCTGGGAGAACTCACTACTTTTCTCAGACTGTGTACCATGAAGTTTTAAACATGGAGAGGGTTGTGTTTCTTCAGTTTGTACTATGGGATCAGGACTAGAAGCTGGTGATACTTCTTCTATTAGAGAACCAAAGGGAAAATCTGAGGAAACGTTAATTTCCTCTGCCACCTTAGGGGCACAATTTTCTTTAGAAAGTATTAATGTACCTGGCTTTAAATCACTGCTTTGTGTCTCTTTTAATGGTTCTCTGGGTTCCACAGCATACACTGAGATATAGCTAGCTGAATTTATTGTTTTGTTTTTTATGAGGCTCACCTGTACTTCTGGTTTAACCTCTTCTTCAGTTCTACTCTGCAGTCCTAAATTTGACACTGGGGTCTTGTGCAATTGTTCAACTTCATCAGCTGCCATTTCCTCCCTGGAGCTTGCAGGTGGTAATACCGTTAAAGTTGGGTTAGTATCAGAATATTTCCCTGATAACTCCATGCTAACCTCCTCCCTATTCATAGACAGATCAGCTTCTTTGGGAAATACTGAATTAAGTGTTTGCAAAGTCTTTTCTTGGTTTAGATTACTCTTGTCATTAATCCACACTTCTGAGGGGCCATCTGATATATTACTTATTGCTGGAATACAGTTAAGGGACGGTTTGTTTCCCAGGGTAGCAGATGTTGATGATGACACTACTTGAACTTGTGATGGTTCTAGAACCTCATTTATAGACATGCTGAAGCCATTCTGAGTCTGTAGAGAGGCATCTTGTGGGCATTTTGTTTCGTTACTGGCTAATGAATAACTAGAACTTTTAACTAATGGCAGGGCCTCTGATATCAACCCATCAGCTGATGTCGGAGGAGGAATCTCTTTCTGTAATGGACACAGGCTTTCAGGAGGTGTTTCCATTTCTAGGGAGGAGGCAGAAAGGCACTTACTCTCTTTATACTCTGAAATGGCAAGAGAAGGAATGTCCTTAGGGCACTGTGTTTGTGCCTCTTCCAATTTGGACACAGGATACTGAATATTCAAGGCAGGGGACATTTGTTTAACCAGCTCAGTATTAAAGCCTGTAGGTTTGTCAGCTGTATTTACTTCTGTATGTATTGGTACACCGGCAGCTTTTTCAAGAGCAAGAGTAACTGGCTCCAGATTAATCATCATATATTCCACGTTATCATCTGTCAATTCTACAGAAGGCGGACATTTGTTATTGATGGGGCTGCTATGCTGGATAGCATCCTGTACAGCACCTGTTTTTATCAGCTGCGATGGATGAAAAGTATCAACTTTGTTCTCAAGGGTGCTCAACACAGACTTGTGACACATCATTGCCTTACTGCTGGCCCCATCGTAAGCTGTTGTCAAGGTGGCTTGTGTAACAGAGTCATTACAAGAAGCCATCTTTGTGCTCGGGAAAGTCTTATCTTCACTGGGAATACAAGATCCATTACATTGGGCACGTGCGACATTAGAGAGCCCAACATTAGAAGTCTCGGGTATATCTGATAATTCTTGTTTGCCTTTACCTCCAGTTACCTGAAATGACAAAAGGTTAAAAAACAATTTCAAAAAAAAGATAAACAGATTAAGAAAAATTACAGTTATGAAAAAAGGCACAGGATAAGTGTACTTTGTTTTTTGAATTCTATTAATCTATAAGCAAATCCACCAAATGTTTTCCTTTTTTGTGGTGCAAAGTATTGAACATAGGCCATTGTTTACATTAAGTAAGCATTCTTCTTAGTTATACCCCCATCTCACTGTTTTTTCTCCTTTAAAAATATTCACAGATGCCGGGCGATGGTGGCACACACCTTTAATCCCAGCACTCAGGAGGCAGAGACAGGCAGATCTCTGTGAGTTTGAGTCCAGCTTGGTCTACAGAACGAGTTCTGGGACAGCTAGGGCTGTTACATGTTACACAGAGAAACCCTGTCCCAAAACAAAAACAGAAAACAACAACAACAACAAAAAATCACAGATGAGGTGCAGGTGGTGGCACACCCGTTAATTCCAGTACTCAAAAGGTTGAATCAGAAAATAATGAGTTCAAGGTCCCTGGCTATAAAGTTAAGACATGTCTCAAACAAACAAACATTCAAAAAGAAAGAAAAAAATAAAAACAAATATCACAGACACAGTTCCATACTTTTATTAACTAACCAGTTTACTAGATCATAAATGTGCAGGGATTATAGGCTTAGGCCATGCCTGGCTTACCCTTCATTTTCTTTTTAAACAAATAAAAAAAAAAAAAAACCTATTTATTACTATTCCATGTGTGTGTTCACACTCATGCAGAGCCAAAGCTCATGTATGGAGATCAGAAGATAACTTTTAAGAGTTGGTTCTCCTAAGCCAGGCGGTGGTGGCGCACGCCTTTAATCCCAGCACTCGGGAGGCAGAGGCAGGCAGATCTCTGTGAGTTCGAGACCAGCCTGGTCTACAAGAGCTAGTTCCAGGACAGACTCCAAAGCTGCAGAGAAACCCTGTCTCGAAA
>JAQHUG010000112.1:5636716-5657527 GCA_028555095.1 Dicrostonyx torquatus
TCTTTGTGAGTTCGAGACCAGCCTGGTCTACAAGAGCTAGTTCCAGGGCAGGCTCCAAAGCCACAGAGAAACCCTGTCTCAAAAAAAAAAAAAAGAGAGAGAGAGAGAGAAGTAAACCAAAAATCAGAACATTAAGTGACTTATTTCAAATCACAAAACTGATATGGAAGAACAGCTGAGTCTACTGATTTCTGAACCAGCACTTGTCTTTCATACCACACAAACTCACTCTGGAGACAGTCTTTTCATTGTGAGATTAATGTTCTAGCAACTGCTCAAATTCTTATCACTTTAGTTTGTCTGAGGGTTGTTAATTTAGTTTTCTTTCTTTTTTTTCTTTTCTGAGACAGGATTTCTCTGTGCAACAGTTCTGGCTGTATTGGAAGTAGCTCTGTAATTAGCCTTCATTTTTATCCCTTTTAATAGTTGGAAAAGTATGGTGATTAGAATATTCTCTGGGCTTGCTGGTGAGAGTGCAAACTGATACAGCCACTTTGGATATCAGTGTGGTGATTTCTCAGAAAATTAGGAAACAACCTACCTCCAGACCCAGCAAAACCACTTTGGGTATATACCAATCATACCTCAAGGACATGTGCTCAACTATGTTCAAAGCAGCATTGTTTGTCATAGCCAGAACCTGGAAATAACCTTAATGCCCCTTGACTGAAGAATGAATAAGGAAAATGTGGTACATTTACACAATAGAGTACTACACAGCAGAAAAAAATAATGACACATTGAAATTTGCGGGCAAATGGGTGAATCTAGAAAACATCATACTGAGTGAGGTAACTGAGATTCAGAAAGACAAATATCATATGGACTTATTCATAAGTGGCTTTTAGACATAAAGCAAAAACAAACAAAAAACCTGAAAAAACCAACAAAACAAACAAAAAATACCAGCCTACAATTCATAATCCCAATGAACCTAGACAACAAAGAGGACCCTAAGAGAGACATACATGGATCTAATCTACATGGGAAATAGAAAAAAAAAAGGGATCTCCTGAGTAAATTGAGAGCATGGGAACCCTGGGAGAGGGTAGAAGGGAGGGTAGAGGCGAAAAATGTATAGCTCAAAAAAAAAAAAAAAATAAAAAAAAATAAAACAATTTTAAAAATTAAATAGAAAAATAAAAAAAGAATATTCTCGGCAATATTGCAAAAACTATACTATTTTCAGGTTACAGTTCTAAAGAGACACAAAACAGCTCTGTCCTTAGGCAAAAAGATGACAGACAGCTGACATGAGCTAAATCAGAGTTAGGCTACAGTTGTCATACAGGAGTCAGACTAATTAGGACGTTAACTATCTCTATGTATGTGAACCCATGCAAGGAAAAAAATCTGGTAATGTGGAATGTCATTTAGTACATATGAAATGGTTCACAAATGTTGAATGTCATTCCATGGTGTTAATTCTTCTTGTAAACAATAATAGCTACTATTACAGTGGGCCAGTCATTGTGCAAAAACTTAGTAATATATTGACCCTCAGAATGTCGCTTCTGTTAAACCTGTACTTAAAAACCCTACTCTCCAGACGACTGTAATCTGCTACTGACACCTGAAATTTGTTAAGAGGTGTAGACCCCGGAATGTACCAGAATCTGCAGCTCGATGAGATTCCTAAGTGAACTGTATATACACAATAAACTTGAGGATCACTACCTAGAAGTACATACTTATTCCAGGTCACAAGAGACTTAACTAGGAAAGCCATTAGTTTAAGCTCCAAAACTCTGTAGTGCTAATAAGTCTGTTGTTATTGTCAAGATTCTTTTTGTTGTTATTGTTTTTTCTTTACTAATTTACTTTTATTTCATTTGCATTGATACTTTGCCTGCATGTATATCTGTGTGAGGGTGTCAAATCTTGGAAGTTAAGAAACAGTTGTTACCTGCCATGTGGGTGCTGGGGATTGAACCCAAGTCCTCTGGAAGAGCAGTCAGTACTCTTAACCACTGAGCCATTCTCCAAGTCCCTTGTTTTGTTTTTTTGAGACAGGGTTTATCTTTGTAGCCCTGGCTGTCCTGAAACTTTATCTGTGAACTAGGCTGGCTTCAAACTCACAGAGATTCACCTGTCTCTGCCTCCTGAGTGCTGGGAAGAAAGGTGTGCACCACCACCACCCAGCTCCATCAATCCTTAAGGAAGACTTACAAAATCACTCACTGGTCACTCCCATCAATTTGATGAACAAGCAAATGAAAATCCATAAGACTAATTTATCTTTACAAGTTCTCCATGTGATCATCAACAATGGCAAAATCTGTCATTTTCAACTCTCAGTAAACACACACTTAGTATTATATTATTATTATATTATGGCTTTATAACTCTTTCTTCTTCCCCAAGTCTTCCACCTTCCCACACAGATCTTGACAAAGACATGTATACCCTTCCTACTTACCCATGTAGTGCTCTCACAACAGTTTTCTCCAGAGGGTTGCTGGTGTATTTGCTATCTAAGCTGAATGCATATTCTCCTTCACATTTGAAAGTGATCTTAAAGGAGCCATCACAACTAACAACCGTATGAGAGCAAAAAAAATCTTTGAGACTGGAAGACACAAACAGACTTTTGTGCTTAGCCAATGAGTCTTCAGAAAGCTTTTGTAGAGGAGAGGTGTTCTGTAGATGCCGAAATGGCATGACCTTTCCTATAGGAGTTCCAGCTTCGGGGCCTTTGGCCCCATTCTTTGCAAAAGCAGGGCTTGGTAACTTTCTCTGATGTAGATGTTTCTTTGACTGCTCAGCAAGGACCAAGGCATAGGAATGTTCCACAGCAACAGAGTTTTGACTTGCATCTGAGGATTCTTGGGCTTTCTCAGGGGGTACTGACTGGGCAATAGCAAGAAGCTGACCAAAAGGTACCAAGTTCTCTTCTTGGCTAAGAGGTAAGTCTGACTCTGAATTAAGCTTCTCACCAGAAGATGGTTTAGGTAGTAGCACACCTTTTTGACTTTTAACTCTCCTATGATATTCATGGTCAGAGGTACTGTGCAATGAATTTTCTTTAGAGAGTAAAACATTATTCTGTGGCAATTCAGAGACACTGGGAAGGTTCCTAAGCTCACAAGGTGGTATGGAAGAAGCAGCAGAGCTTAATGCCAGATCAGCTAACATATTTAAGGCCTGGGAGTCACAGTTGATAATCGAGTTTTCAGGAAAACCTTTAGGAATCATTGCAATACTTTCTTGTTGAGCAGTACTTAGGTTAATTCCATCTTTCTGACCAGTTGATGAAATTTTTGATTGAAGATATAAAGTAATGTCTTTTCCAGCTTCATAATAAAAAACAAAAAGAACAGATATAATGTTTGTTTTTCTTAGAATATCTTATATATTCCTATACTTAACTGAAAATTAACAGTCAATACGAAAAGAGGGTGGGGAAAACAAAAATCCAGAGTCCTGCCTTTAGTGTGCTTACATTCTAGCTAAAATGTAATTTAGAAATGTGGAATCAGTATTATGAGTTTGCTAACACACTGCTAAGAACCCATTTCCCAAGAAGCAATTAAGTTCAAAATATACATGTTTAGCTTTGTAATGATATGCATAAAACATTATTTTTTTGTTTTTTGTTTTTGTTGTTGTTTTTGAGACAGAGTTTCTCTGTTTAACAGCTCTAGCTGTCCTGGAACTAGCTCTTGTAGACCAGGCTGGCCTTGAACTCACAGAGATCTACCTACCTCTTGCCTCCCAAGTGCTGGGATGAAAGACGTGTGCCGCTACCACCCAGCACATAAAACATTATAAAAGTGGTGAATATTCAACTATCATCAATTAATTTTAAATTTAATTAATTTTATACTAAAAATTTTACTTTTGCAATAAAAGCACTATTACCTACAAAAGAGGCAATCTCCTAGCAATTTTCTTTCTGTAATAATGGAATGTAACCATTTTCCCTTATCAGAAAAATTACATTTTCTAGTGGTTTGCAAGGCATTCTCACTAATCTTTCTTAAATGCTGTTATTATAAAAAATAAAATTCACAACTATACTACATAACAATTCCCTCTGCAGATAAATGGATACAAAGAAGAGCCAGATGGATGCTGGAT
The DNA here is from genome assembly GCA_028555095.1 of Dicrostonyx torquatus. Lineage (NCBI taxonomy): Eukaryota > Metazoa > Chordata > Mammalia > Rodentia > Cricetidae > Dicrostonyx > Dicrostonyx torquatus. The sequence continues at coordinate 5,640,797 of JAQHUG010000112.1, forward strand.
CAATCACAGGATGTCTGAAATGAAACAATAATCTGCCTGCAAAAGGCCAGTTCATTAATTTAACTCACTAATACATTTAAGGAGAGGAAAATTCTGGCCTATGATGTATCATTTGGAATGAGAAGGGTACTGGAAGGAAAAATTAATGAAACACAGCTTAGTTGCTTAATATAGCAAAACCTAAAGAGAGCCAGACAGAAAAGAGTACAAAATAGAGAATTTTCTTGTTGGCCTGAGACACACTGGAAACATTAAATTTATTTTATGACCCGATGCTCTACTTTTGTTAACATTACTTTACATATACTCATCTATTTCTTGTAAGTTATGGCTACTATGATAATGACTACTAATGACAAGAAAAGTAGTGGTAAGTATAATTTCATTTTAAAAATTACTGAGTTCTGCTGGGCAGTGGTGGCACACACCTTTAATCCCAGCACTCGGGAGGCGGAGGCAGGCGGATCTTTGTGAGTTCGAGACCAGCCTGGTCTACAAGAGCTAGTTCCAGGACAGGCTCCAAAGCCACAGAGAAACCCTGTCTCGAAAAAAAAAAAAATTACTGAGTTCTTACTGATTTCAATCAATTAAAATATAATAATGGGGGTGGTAGATAAATAAAATGTAAAAAAACCAAGACTTTCCCATTTGGAAGAAAAAACACATCATATACAGAAGATTAAAATTAAGAAGAAAAATAGGCCTAAGGGTAGGGTGTTATATGTTTGGTTGTATTAAGGTTAAGGTTGAGGTGACTTATAATTCTGAACAAGAATTAATGTCCAAGAAGTGGAAATATAAGACTAATAACAGACAGCTTTTAGTTTATGTGTATAAGTTTTATCAAAACTAAAATATCTTAAAATTATATCACCTTTTAAAGCAAACACACTTTTGGTTACTGCTTGTAATTACTTTTAAAAACTCTTACAGCCTTTTCTAAATGATTACAGTTCAGACAAACACTAGCAGATACTACCTGCAAGAATATTTAGTCATAAAGGATGATTGTTTATACTTTAACTCTTATAAATCTTTGTTCAGGCTTTAAAATTAAACTAGAAACTACTGTTTGAATGTTACAGGTTTTCTAAGTTATTTTAAAAAAATTATATGTAGTTTGTTCAAACCTGCCAATCTAAAATAATGTATTAGGTTTAAAGAGAAGCAATTTAAGTTATTTTACTTCTCTATCTTTGAAGTACATAGCACAATTAAGAAACCAGGGGCTATGTATGGCTCAGGGATTCAGAGCACTGTTGCTCTGGCAGAGGGTCTGGTTCAGTTCCTAGCACCCATATGAGGCTCCCATACATTTCTAACTCCAGTTCCAGGGGACCAGACCCCTTCTTCTGGCCTCCGTGAGCACTGGATGCACACGGTGTACAGACATAAATGCACGAAACACACTTTACACATAAAACTTACCTAAACTTAAGAAAGAAGAAACCACATCATTTTCATTCATGTCTGAACTAAAGGCTATAGTGTTATTGATACGTTTCAATTGCTGTTATATATTGCAATATATTTTCTTACAATCTGTTAGACATTTATTTTAGTGTTCATAGTTACAGGAAGAGGGTTTCTTACCAGGATGCGGCTGCTTTCTGGTTCTGTAATTCCGACGACCTCTTACATTTACCTTTTGTTTTGGGGGACACTTTTTCACAGGTGGTTTAGGCTGGGAAACAACTCTACCTGGAGATTTCTCTTGTTTCTTTGCTCTTTTAGCATTTGTAGCTACTGGAGCATCTTTAGACACAGAAACTTCACGCTTTTTCCTAGCCAGTCTGGTTTTCTGTACAAATTGTGCAGTTAGCACTTCTGCACCTTATGCAGAAAAAAACAAGACTATTTTAAGGATGTGTGTATGTGTTACCCAGAAATTTACTAGCATAACCCATCCTTTATTTTATTGGGGTTGGGAGCTAACTAATATTAGAATGAGAAATTTCTGGATATCAGTAAAAAATTTCAAAATTAAAGCAAAATGCAGGGAAATCACTAGTGATTAAATTACAAGGGTCAAGCTTAACATTCAGATCTTGGCAATCAGCATATTTTATGCTTCTTAGACACCAACATTTCCAAGTCAAAAACAAAAAACAAGATCAGCTGCTTGCTGTCAAAATGGGTAAGTTCATGAAACCCAGGAATGTGGTGCTGGTCTTGGCTGGATGCTACTCTGGATACAAAGCCATCATTGTGATGGATATTGATAAGGGCACCTCAGACCACCCTTTCAGCCATGCCTTAGTGGCTGGAATTGACCTAATCCCCATAAAATGACAACTGCCATGAGCAAAAAGAAAATCGCCAAGAGAACCTTCATGTCCTTTGTGAAGGTTTGTAAGTACCATTGCCTCATGCTCACAGGTCCTCTGCGGACATCCCCTTGGACAAAACTGTTTTCAACAAGGATGTCTTTAGAGATCCAGCCCTGAAACATAAGGTCAGGTGGGAGGCCAAAGTCAGGTTTGAGGAAGGATACAAGACAGGGCAGAACAAATGGCTTTTTTTGTTTGTTTGTTTGTCTTTTTCAAGAAAGGGTTTCTCTGTGGCTTTGGAGCCTGCGCTGGAACTAGCTCTTGTAGACCAGGCTGGTCTCGAACTCACGAAGATCCACCTGCCTCTGCCTCCCGAGTGCTGGGCTTAAAGGTGTGCGCCACCACCGCCCGGCCACAAATGGCTTTTTAAGAAGCTTCGCTTTTAAGTACATATTTTTTCCATCATTCAAAGAAAAGATTTGCAAACATTTCCCATGAAGAACCAGAAAGTATATACTTTCAGCTTTGAAAGCCATATGATCTCTGCCTTAATTTTCCAACTCTACCTATATAAAGTGACACAGCCAGAGATGATCGATGTATGAATGAATAGAAGAAACCTTGGTTATATTGTGTGCTGACCCCTTTGCTTAGGAGGTTCCATAAAAAGTACAATTCCCTAGATTTGGAGAAAACACAATAAACATAACAAGTTGATGCTACATGAAAGTCATACAGTTGGCCATACTGACTGAAGTCTAACTGTCAATAAAGTAAATGATTGGGATGGAGTGCTGGCTCAGCGATAGAAAGCATTTGGCTTTTCTAGAGGAGCAGTGCTAGATTCCTAGCACCTGGGCCTGGGGCTGCAGAGTACATGTGCCTGTGTTTGATGCCCTCTTCTGGTTTCTGTGGGCAATGCACACCCCCAATAAAAAAACCTTTTTCTTTGGTTTATAGGTGCTTACTTGTGCTGATGGTTAATGCTGTTATTGGCATATCCATTTTTAGAGGACCCCCTTTTTCTACCACTGCCAGAGGACAATACAGAAATCAGTCATCTTTTTAAGAATGGAACACCAAGGGGGCTGGAGAGATGGCTCAGAGGTTAAGAGCACCAACTGCTCTTCCAGAGGTCCTGAGTTCAATTCCCAGCAACCACATGGTGGCTCACAGCCATCTGTAATGAGATCTGGTGCCCTCTTCTGGCATGCAAGCATACATGGAAGGAATGTTGTATACTTAATAAATAAATAAAATCTTTAAAAAAAAAAAAAAAAAGAATGGAACACCAATATGTAAGAACCATCTGAAGATTTACTAGAGAAACACAAACTTCTGGTGGGCAGGCTTTTGAGATCTTACTTTTTTTCCATTTCTTAGTCTCTAGCTCCTACATAAATCACTGTCTCTCTAGTTTTTATATACATATGTATGACTCAAAAAAAATGGCTTTTCTAACAAACTGTTAAGCTCTAGGTCACATGAATCCAGTCAAATAACTATAATAAATCATATATATAATTCTTACCTCTTTTTACCTTCTGAGGAAACTGCTCTTCAACTAACTTAAGAGTTGGGATGTATGATTCGCTGTCTGCCCTGGGCGCAGTTCTTTTGGAAAGGGGGCGGCCCAGGCTCACTCGTTTATTTGGAAGTGTAACAGCTGATGTGCTGGCCTTTCTCTTTGGCTGAACTCTCAGATTTGAAGGTGGAGTCAATGGAGCCACAGCTTTCTTCTTCACTCTAAGCATCTTCCCAGATTTTTTTGTTGTTTCAGTTTCTTTTCTTACTTCCATCTCTGAGTCAAGAAATTCAGGATCTGGAGCCATAACTAAAGAAAATCCACCATCACAAATCCCATCTGAAATAGAAGGACACTGAGGATGTTCTGCTAACAAGTCTACAGCAGTAGACAGATCCAGAGTGTAGCCACTAGGGTCTGAAAAATAACTCTTCAACTCAATCAGAGACTCTGAAGGGCACTTTTCATGTGGGGGTGCCAAGTCAAAACTATAGGAGAGTTTCCTAATGAACGCAGTGTCTCTCACTCCATCTTGAGGAGCCATCAATGACAGGCTTTTGTCTTGGAAACTCTGCTTTACTAAGACGTTTGGAGGGATTCCTTTTGCAGGAAGTGATTTCTTTGCTTCTTCAAGTGCACAACTAAGGGTGGGTATAATAGGTATCACTTTCAGAGAGATGCCATCTTCAACTTTTAAGTCCTTTGCCCCTAAAACACATATATACACATACATTAAGAATTTGACACTGTTTCAGACAAGGAGGAAAAATATTACAGATTTCAAAATTATTACCAGGTTAAATACGCTATGTAAATAAAAACCAAAGTGGCAACTAGTAAAAGTTTAATGAGTAAATTTAACGAATATGCATCTCCATATACTTATATCTCACACACACATACACTGACAAAGAATGATTTGATATGTGAATACTACGTTACAATGAGTAAAAACTCTGCCTCCAATTCCACCTCAACTACAGGGTGTTTAGACAGAGCCAGTGGACCTACTACCCTAAGGACAAGCAGCCCGCTTCCAGCTCCACTTACATTTTTCTGAGAAGCTACAATGCAAACAGAACAGAGGCCTTAAGCCTCAAATGTAACTGAAATAACAGCTTCTATTTTGCCTTCTCTATGAAATTATATTTTATACATATTTTAAAAATTAACTGTACTGTCTAATCTGTATTGTGCCTCATCTTCCTGGCCCACTCTCTGATTAATTTTGCTTTTTTATTTTTAAAGCAAGTCAATAACTTAATAAATGAGAAAAAAGGAGAATGTCAGATCTCTATGAACTACTTAAAATCCTAAAAACATCTGTTACCAGTACTATAAATCTACAGAAACAACGCCAGTGCCTACTAAATGGAAACAGGAATTATGACATTAAAAAAGTATATGTAGAATTATGAAATACCAAAATCATCTTAGTTAAATACATTAACATTGTAGCAAATATTTAGAAAAGGCAAAAAGGGCAAATAAAAGAAAATGCAGTTAAGTATTAAAATAAAATTTATTTCTTCAAAGCTTATTATTCAGAGTACCAAAAGGAAGAAAAAGAAAATATAGAAAAGATCAGTATGTATTACTAAAGACAGTTTCATGAAAAAGGAACATTCCCTAGGCAACTTCACTATTCCCAAAATCAACTTAGAAAGGCAGAAATTTCCAGGAATGGTAATGCCGTCTTTAATCCCAGCACTTGGGAGCAGAGGCAGGAGAATCTCTGTGAGTTCAAGGCCAAACTGGTTTACAAAGTGAGTTCCAGGACAGCCAGCGATGGTACACAGAGAAATTCTGTCTCAAAAAGAAAAGTAAGAGTTAATATGCTTTGTAGTAGACTTACCACAAAGCCTATGAAGATTAAATTGGCTAAGCAAAATTTCAACTTAAAAAAAAGTAGCTAAAGCTCTGAATAAGTCTAAGAACTGTCTCAATAAGGAAGATATGAAAAAGTAATCCAACATCGTTTTATTCATTCACACAGCATTCCTGTGCTTTTTCTGGGTTCAAGTAAGAGTTATCAGACGGGCAGGTTATAGTTATCAAACTGGTAGTTTATAATTAAAGAGGAAAAATGAGGGCTGGGATGTGGCTCACTAGCACAGGGTTCAAGAAGCATGATGAGGCCTTGAATTCAAATCTCCAGCAGAAAGGAAAGGAAGTGGGGGAAAGGAAAATGAGAGATGAAAAGTGAAGAATTTAACCATAAACCGGGCGGTGGTGGCACACACCTTTAATCCCAGCACTCGGGAGGCAGAGGCAGGTGGATCTTCGTGAGTTCGAGACCAGCCTGGTCTACAAGAGCTAGTTCCAGCGCAGGCTCCAAAGCCACAGAGAAACCCTGTCTCGAAAAACAAAAAAAAAAAAAAGAATTTAACCATAAATCTTTTATTTTTTAAGGTTATTGTACTTTTTGTGTACCTGCAAATGCTGGTACTGAACCCCTTGAAGATAGAGCTATAGGTTGAACCACACCTGGATCCTCTAAAAGAACAGCAAGTGTTCTTAACCACAGAACCATCTCTACAGCTCCAAAATAAAAAAAAAAATCTTAACAGAAAAAAAGTAGCACAGTATGGTAGTTGAGAAGCTGCCCTGGAATCAGGTTGATTTAGGCAAATCTGTCTGTTTCTTCATCTTTAAAACAGTTATAAAAATACTTACTTTAAGGATTGCAAAATCAATTACACTTAGAAAAAATACATAACACAATAAATGTGACTATCCTTTGTCAATCTGTTTGTATAACTGGTTGTTTTATTTGTTCCAAAATATCAAAAAGTACTGTGCTCTTTCTTCTTTGACCACCTGTGTATATATACTTAAAAATCAACTTTAAGGGGCTGTAGAGATGGCTCATCAATTAAGAACAGTAGTCACTTTTCCACAGGACCTAAGTTCAGTTCAAGTAAATACAGAGGCTCAAAACCACTCCAAACTCCAGTTCCTGGGGACCTAATGCCTTCTTCTAGCCTTCAAGATCACTGCACACATGTGGTACACATACATACATGTAGGCAAATTACTCAAAGTACAATCATTTTTATTTTATTTTATTTTATTTTTCTGAGACAGGGTCCTGGCTATCTCGGACCCTGAAGACCAGGCTGGCCTTGAACTCAGAGATCCACCTGCCTCTGCCTCCCAAGTGCTGGGATTAAAGGCCTACACCACCACCATTGGCCTAGTAATTTTTTAAGAACATTTTTATATTGGCTATAAACTTAGAAATATTAAATCTAGCATTATCCTGTTCCATTTCTTTAAAACACTTATTTCTTTAGATGCCTGACATACATATGCTCTGAAGATACAGAATAAAACCAAGGTAGACACTATGTAGCCCAGAGGTAAACTGCATGCTCAGAACCCCAGCATAGTGAACCAAAAACCAAACAAAGCACATTAATATATTTGTACGATAAGCACAGCCAGATATGATGGCAAATAACTAAAATCCCAGGTGATGCAGCTCTGGAAGATGAAATCCAGAGCTGTATGCCTATGAGACTAACACTCTACTAACTGAGCCACACCCCCATCCCAGAAATGTTTTAACTGCAATATGATACACGTGACATACTGTGTAACTGTCCAGGTACTATATGACTTGACTTGTGGGAGTCTAAATGAGAATGTCCTCCATGGGCTCATATGTTTCCGTGTTGGTCCCCAATGGATGGCAGTTGTTTGGGAGGTTTGAAGGTGTGGCCTTCCTAAAAGAAGCATGTCACTGGGGCAAGCTTTGAGGTTTCAAAACCTCTTGCCATCGCTAGTATGTTCTCTTGGCTTGCTCTTCCAGCCCCCCATGTCTACTGTCTCTGATCCACCATCACAGATCCTAGTCCTCTGGAACCATGAGCCCAAATAGACGCTTCTTTCTTTATGCTGCCTGAGTCACGCTGTTTCATCACTGCGATAGAAAAGTCACTAATACATGATTAATACTACTTTTTGAGGCCAGGTGATAGCAGCACATGCCTTTAATCCCAGCTCTTGGGAGGCAAAAGCAAGAGGATCTAAGTCTTTGAGTTCAAGGTCAGCCTGATCTACTGAGCAAGTTCCAGGATAGCTAAATCTATACAGAGAAACCCTGTCTCAAAAGACCAAAAAGAGAAAAAACATTTTTTTTTGTCTCTAACAGTCAAGTATTGGGGTCAATATCACCTTGGGAATGCATGGTCAAAAGTCCCACTGTCTAGATACGAATGATAACCATGAAAACCCCAAGTCACAGTTTTTAGACAGGCATGGAAAAAGCATATCCTAGCTACCATTGAACAACAAATGAATTCAATTTTGGCTATGCAGAATTTGAGGAAGCTTAGACATGCTAGATATGTTGTCAGTAGGTGGAGACACAGGTCTGAAGCTTAGAGTCTACTTGTAAAGGTCAACTAGGAAGACAAAAGACAGGCAGATACTTGGAGAAAAAAACACAGTTAACAAGTGCTCTGTGCTACTGAGAAGTTGAATAAGATAAGGTCTGGAAAGTACACAACAGGCTAAGTGAACTGGGTACCTGTTGATTGAGGTGAGTGGAATAAATGTAAACCGTGTAGACCCATCTGCTCATCTCCAAATTCTGTAAGAGTGAGAATAGGAGAAGAAAATGTAGGTTGTTAATCTTATGAAACAAAAGTAAAAACATTAAAAAAAGTTTTTCCCCCAAAACTTGCTCTTACCTGGTTCTGGTGTTAAGGCTGAAGACGTAAGTAAAATGAAAAATTCCCTATCTTCTAAGCATTTGATGATTGCCTAATTAAAAAAACAAAATAAAACAGGTCTATTCAATCTCTCTACTTCTGGGAGAACCACTGCAGACTGAGCAGGACTGACATTTTTGAAAGGTGGGCTCCATAAAAGTTTCCACTTATCAGTGTAACTCATGCCATTTCGAGCTACTGAGAGGTGTGCAGATCATATTAACCTTTCTAATGAAACTATCTTCCCACCCATGAGGAAAGGAAGCATGTAACCCTGACTGGCAGTCACAGGACAAAACTATCACACAGAAACTAATGTTATTTGCAAGTCAAAGTGTTTAACCAATGCTATCATTAAGACAAGTCATGTGCATGCACACATTGTCTGTTTTACTTTATTGATTTCTTTCTTCTTTTAAGATTAATGTATTATGTATAGTATTCTGCCGACATATACATCAAGCATGCCAGAAGAGGGCACCAGATCTCATTATAGATGGTTGTAGGCCACCATGTGGTTGCTGGGACTTGACCGCTGAGCCATCTCTCCAGCCCACTTCATTGATTCTTAATGTCTATTATGGGGACAGACAAGTCCTGACTTGCTTCATTACTGCAGTTCAACATTTGCATTATTTCCTTTGTAATATTTAGAAATAATTCATCATAAAAGCTAGTTCAAACTCGGGGTCAAGCATTTATTTCTATCTTTACACTGAGAAACTTTGTCTAACATGACAGAGTTCTTTAAACCAGTAGCTATTCCTCAGTCTTGTTGCCTCTATTATGAAAACACAAGAAAAACTTTCATAAACCCCTGGATAATGGTAAATGTAGCTTTCAAAGAAGCATTTTGGAAGTGGCACTGTGACTAATGCAAACACACCTAGATAACTATCAATGTATCAAAAAACAAAAACTTAAGAGAAAAAAAAACCTTATTCTTTTAGTCAGAAATATAAACTGAATAATAAGACAAAAGGTAGGCTGAGACGTAAAAGAAATGAAAATGCCAATTATATTGTATCAGTATACAACAATGAAACCCCCACCACCAGGCTAAGTAATTCAGCTAATTTCCCAGTTTAAGGAAAAAAATAATTATACTTGAAATTAGTGATTCTTACCAATTGCTTATTTTTAATGTACTCGATTAGCTTATCTATGTTTTCCCCTTGTTTGTTTGACAGTTCCACTTCATATAAATCAAAGCATAAATCCTGGCAACAGACTGTAGAGGGAATCAGAAATACACAACATTTTAAATTTTAATTTAAAAGTATTCTTTGACAATTCCATATAGGTGTATAAAGTGTTTTGAGCACATACACTCCCAATGCCCTCTTTTTAAGGTATGTATGTATGTATTATGTACATATGGACATAACACAGTGTGTTACTATGTTTTCCTGGCTGGCCTGAAACTTGCTTTATAGACCAGGGTGACCTTGAACCCAGAGACCTATCTGCTTCTGCCTCCTTAGAATTAGGATTAAAGGCATGAGCCACCATACCATGCTTCAGAACATTTGTTTGTTTGCTTGTTGAGACAGGGTTTCTTTGTACAGCCTTGGCTGCCCTAGAACTAGCTCTGTACAGCAGGCTGGTCTTGAACTCCCAGAGCTCCATCCATCTACCTTTGCCTCCCAAATGCTGGTCTCGTATTTATTTTTAACAGTGCATAAATTAAAAACAATAAAAACTTTGTGCATGAGAGGAATGGGTCTGAGTTTTCAGCTTTTTTTTTTTAAAGTACATTTGCTCAATTCTCTGAGCATTTTGTCATCTCAGATGAATCAGTAAGTTTCTAACAGGCATCCAAGAAGTAGAGAACAAGGTAACTCTACAGCTTTCTCAAGAGACCATTTTATGAATCATTTAAGATGAAATTTAGACATGTATGCAAATGTTTGGATGACAGAGTGGACAGAAACTATAGTAAGCCCAGGGTATGTAATGTGCTATTACATTTTGACAGACCTTTCTGTTCCAAATAATTCTGTTTTCTAAAGGCAGCTTCTGGTAGGCTTTCTTTCAGAGAAGATACTTTTATTACATACTTCAAATCTAGTTCCCGTGGCCTAAAAAACAAAAATGTTATCAATCAGTGTAATAAACAGACACAACCTTATCACTTTATAATTCAAATGCAAACAAAAGTATAACCATAAAACAATCCTTCTTCAGGGCTGGAGAAATGGCCTAGTTGTTAAGAGTGTGTCCTACTCTTGCTGAGTTTGGTTCCTAGCACCCACAATGGGCAGCCTGACTCCTCCTTTTGGGCTCTACTGGCACCTGCACATACATACCCCCACACAAGGCATGCATACATATACAATGTTTTAAAGCCCTTAAATTCCAGGCTAGGTAATTTACATATCTATAAATAATATAAATTCTCACACATATGACCCACAGATACATGTTTACATCTTCTGAATACATGTATTTCTGGCAGGTCTCAATTATCCAGATATGTTAAAAATTGTGTATTCTGAAACTGAGACTTTTCAAAACTTACTAAATTGAAAAGTCTCTGAAATACTGGGTTATACCATAGAATGAGTCATGTGCAGATCTTTATTATATTGTCTCCTCAAAATTTTTCTTTCTTCATGATTTATTTTGAAATGGTATCAGACCTATATAAAAGTTGTAAAAACAGCACAAAAAATTTCTATACTTTACTATATTTGCTTACTCTACATGCTTTTGGTTTTCTAATTTTCTTTTTTTTTTTTTGAGAGGCATATCTGATGCCCTATTGCCTCAAAATATTTCCTCACATTCCTCCCCCAAATAGTATTTCCTTGTACAATAAATTACCAAAAATGAACAAATTCACAATGATAGATTGCTATTACTTAACTTATATCTTATCCAAATTTTGCTAAGATTCTTCAAAAACCAACTATCACTAAAACAGACTGAGAAAGTTGCATATATATATTTGTGTGTGTATATGTGTGTGTGTGCACAAATAGTAATCAAGAAAAGGAGGCTATCTATTTAAGGAGGACAAAAGAGAAGCTTGAGGGGAGGGAGCTGGGAGGGGCAAAAGGAAAGGGAAGGCATAAAGTGATGTAAATCTATTTTAGTTAAAAGCACATTTGAAAACTTTTAAAAAGCTGGGCAGTGCTTTTAAAAAGCAGCACTCTGAGAGGCAGAGGCCAGCCTGGTCTGCAGAGCAAGTTCCAGGATAGCCAGAGCTACACAGAGAAACTGTCTCAAAAAACAAACAAACAAACCTTAAAAATAGATTTTTCTAGACAGATAGCGCACCTTTAATCCCAGCACTTGGGAGGCAGAGACAGGTAGATCTCTGAGCTCGAGGCCAGAATGATCTATACAGAGAAACCCTGTCTTGAAAACTCAAAAAGAGTTTCAGTTTTCTCCAGTGGAGAGTCTGCCTTTTTTTTTTCCATTTGTGATTAATATGCAGGTGGAATAGGAGGGTCTTCTGTATTTCTGTGCTTTGATTGGTTAAATAAAGACTCTGCCCAGCTTGTAAGATAGGTCAGCCCTTAGGTGGGTGGAGTAGACAGAGCGGAAGTTCTGGGAAGGGAGAAGGAAGTAGCCAGACGCCAGGAGCCGCAGATGGATGCAGGTTAGACCTTTCCGGTAAGTCACCCACCTCGTGGTGACATACAGACTTTTATAATGGGTTAGTTTATGAGGTGAGGGCTAGCCAAGAAAAGGGTAGAGATAATGAGCAAGGCAGTATTTAAATGAATCCAGTTTGTGTGTGAATTGTGTATTCCGTACCCGGGCATTAGCAAGCAACCAGTGGCTGAGCGGGCCGGCAGCTCGGGGCTGGGAGCCAGGTGCTGGCTTGTGCTGGGAACAAACAACCCGTACCTCTCCCCACCTAATTACAACATGCAGGTTGTAGGAAAATATTAAAACATACACAAATAACCAAATTTTCACTTTTTTATCATCTACTTGAATACTATGTGCTACCATTTTTTCCTATATTTAGTAACTACATTTTATAGCAAGAAAGAGCTTTTCTTTCAAAATTATTTTTCACAAAATTCTTACGTTACTATTTTTTATGGGCTATACTATCCCTGTTCTCCATATACAAATGGCCAACAGAAAATGAATTCTGACGGAATTAAGTTCTCAAGTCAACTAAACTATATCTATCCTTCAGTGATATGGAGTACAAAGTATGAACAGAACAAGCAAAATGGTTTCTTAAGACGTCCTTCACAGTTCCCCAGGAGAGAGAGAGAGATTTAAAAAAAATAACAACTTCATTATCATAATTCATCATACTACAAACAGATTTAACAGTTACTTTTAGTATTTTTTGCAAGGGAGTGATTTGAGTATTAGAACATCAGATAATGTAAATCTTAATGAAGACTCAATAATAAGATTGAGGGACTATCATTTGAAGTTTTGCTCTCTGGACAAATTTCATTTGTTTTAGAGGAAAGGCAAGTTTTTAATATAAAGTAATTCAGTCAGGCATGGCAACAGATTCATGGAGTCCCAGTTATTCAGGAAGCTGAAGTGAGAGGATCACTTAACCTATAAATCCCAAACCAGCCTGGCCAATATAGCAAGATCCCATCTCAACCACAACAAGAGAAGAACCATTTTCCCTTAAGGATGAGGATTCAGGTCACTTGTGTACTTGTACTCTACACACTCAATCAAATGTATTCTAACCTAAAACCAAGTAAAATATAGAAAATATATTTCACACCATTTAGACCTAGAAATGAGTACCGAGTACTCAGGACAGGAAAAACAAAATATGCATTGAGGATGATATCAAATATACTTACAGTTGTACTGGAATTACTGTGCCATAAGTAGAACAAAGAGTTATATCACACAGCAAACAACCCTGAATAAGTAACTGCCCTTTCCATGGAGAGACGAGAGCTTGAAGAAATGAGGACAAAAAGAAGCTGATTACTTTGTGAAACATTTACTAAAACAAAATATATAAAATTATTTAATTCCTTACCATTTTTATTGAGTTCAAGTCTAGAAAGAAACAAAAAATATTTTTATTAGAGGAAGAAAAACAAATCAAACAAGCAAAGTACACAGGCAATTACTCACATGTTTTTATAAGTGGGCGCTGCCATCTTTTAGGTTCCCAGGATTGAAAAGCTACAATTATAAGAGAAAAGATCTGTCTGGGTCATTTAATAACAGTGTTGCCTGAGAGTTCATAGAGGTAATTCTGAAAGAAGGAAAAATGTATTATTAGTACTATGGAATTACCCATGGATTAAATTTATCCCAACCCTAGTCAAACCTGAAATTTAGGACATTAGGTTAAGAAATATTTTTTTAGGTATAATTTATTTATAGTGACTATACCTGACTTAGTTCGAAGGCACGAAAATGACTTCTTTCATAAGAAAAGGTGTAGATATCTGCAGCCACATTTCAGACACTGTCAGAAGATGGCCTAGAGTGGTTACCTGTACAATTCTCAGACACAAACTTGATTTTTCCCTAGAATGAAAACATTAAGACTCATCAGATGTCTTCAAATAGCAATAGCCTTACAGTAGGGCTCATTTTAAAATAGCGATGTAGATGTATTTTTTTCACCAGTAACCAAAATAAAAGTTATGCTTCTTAGAAAAATAATCATCTTATGGTCACTGATGGTTTTAACCACCCATAAGCACTTTAAAACTTGAAAAAAATAGCTGTACTTGGATATCTTTCAAAAGTTTCCATCACAATATCAAAGGAAAAATTACCTTTAATAAAACTTCACTAAACGTCTATGTAGTAGTTGTAATAGGAAATATAACAAATAAAACCTAAATTATCAAAAGATGAATTTCCTCCAGACACTGGTGGTGCACACCCTTAATCCCAACACTTGGGAGGCAAAAGCAGGTGGATCTCTGTGAGGTTGATTGAGGCCAGCTTGGTCTACAGAGCTAGTTCCAGGACAGCTAGGGCTGTTACACAAAGAAACCCTGTCTCAAAAAACAAAACAAGTTCCAAAGCAAAGAATTAATGAATTGTAAATTTTGCCAGTGCCCTCAAAGTCCTCAAAGGGAGAACATGTAATAAAGTGAATCACAGTCAAATGTCTTCGACCACTGAATGATCAACAGTATTTCCTGTGATAGATTAGATAAAGAATTAAAAGTTAGGTTTCCTGAAGCTAGGAGTATAACTAAGTAGTAGAGTGCTCGCCTAATGTGGGCAAATAGGGGAAAGGCCTTAGTTTTGATTTCTAGGAATAGGGAAAATAGTCAAGTCATAACATAGGATGAAATAGCATAGAATGAGTAAGGGGGGAGGGGCTCATAACCTACTAGTAGCTGAGGAGTTACTGACAGTTGATGGCTTCTGGGAGGGAGAGTTCTCTTTAAGGGTATAGTCCCAAAATGTCGACCACACTCCCAGTGAGTGACACCACACTCATGGTTATATGGGCAGCACAAATGGGACTTAGGAAAAAAGGACAGGAAGTTGAGAAGGGTTAGGGAAGGGGGAGATGAATCTGAGAGAAGTTACAAGGAGAAAATATCAAAACACATTATATGAAAACCTCAAATAATTAACAAAACTACTGTAGTAAATAAAAGACCAGGAGCTGGGTCAATGATTAAGAACACTGGCTACTCTTCTAGAGGACTTGGGTTTAATTCCCAGCACCCAAATGATGACTATTAACTGACTGTTAACTCTAGTTCCAGAGGATCTGAAACCCTCTTCTGGCCTCCTCGGGCACCAGGCATGTACATTGTATACAGATAGATGTTTAAGCAAAACATTCATATACAAAATAAAAACAAATCTGTATACTGTATGGTCCTATTTACATACATATCTAAAATAGATCTAAAAAGGTGTGAAATAGACTAGTTGCCTAGGTTGGTGATGAGAGGGTCGAAGATTGATTACAGTGATGGTTTCACAAATCTGAATACATGAGAACAACACACATGCTAGACCACACAGTCTAAATGGGTGAATACTACTGCACAGGAAATACTGCGGAGCATCTTAAAAACCACAATCATCAGGAATCAGCCAGTGTGCATAATGATCTTTTTCAGTCCCCAGTTATATATATTTTGCTTTACCAACACTGCTAGACACCCTCTTTTTGAGTTCCTGCTGCTGTGGGGTGCGTATGTTCCTCCATTTCTCCGTTATCTAGATTCATCTACTCTACTACTTCTATACAAGCCACCTAATGCTGTCTTGGCTTCAACTAATAACCCCAACCCTGGATCCATCCTACACTACTTTTATTACTACAAGGCTGTTTCAGAAACATCTTGAAAGGCTGAGTATTTCTTTAATTCATAAAAATAGTACCTGTCCACTTACTGAGAAATTATTTAGTACAAGTTCCTTTTCCTTGGCAAAGGACTTTAAATGTCATTTAATCCTCACAGTAATCCTACAAAGTTAACTATTTTTCCAAATGAGAAAACAAAGCATAAAACTTTCATGCTAATTATGTTTTTAATGTTATTACCTACTTATCACACTGAATTCATCAGCAACCCTGTCAATCTTTTCTTCTTGCTTTCTTTCTACTCAGGGCACCACTTAGTGAGTTGAAAGCATTACAGTCTTGCTCACCCCTAACATTCCACAGATGTCAAGCTTGCTCAGATCTATTTGTTCTCTATTCTTTTATCATTACAATGGCATAAGAGTCTAACCAAAGTACCAATCTCTTGGCATTGAAAAATATTGTTTTAGATTCAAAACTCAATTATGTCTAAACTTCTAATTGAAGACTATGACCTGCTTAACAATAATGAATCTAGATTTTATTATAGCTATCTCAGGGAAATAACTAAGCCTCATTTCATTTTGTAGAAGACGAAATTCACTTTCCTCAGCCCTACATCTGGCTGGACTGCTTAGAGACGTAACAGCACTTGGCCAACATAGAGTGCACACTGACATGCCAATTTTGCCTCAATATAAAGCCAGCCACACTGAACCTTATAGAAGAGAAAGTGGGAAGTATACTTGAATGCACTGGCACAGGGAACCACTTCCTAAATAGACCCCCAGCAGCACAGACACTGAAACAATTAATAAATGGGACCTCCTGAAACTGAAAAGCTTCTGTAAAGCAAAGGACACGGTCAACAAAATAAAAAACAACAGCCTACAGAATGGGAAAAGATCTTCACTAACCCCACATCAGGCAGAAGTCTGATCTCCAAAATATACAAAGAACTCAAGAAATTGG
>JAQHUG010000112.1:5678031-5690123 GCA_028555095.1 Dicrostonyx torquatus
TTTTTTTCCCTCCATTTCTTTAAGGGAATTTCTCACTTCATCTTTAAGAATTTCAAACATTCTTTTGAAGTTAGTTTTTAGATCATTTTCTTCTGCTTCATTCATATTTGGTTGTTCAGGTCTTGCTTTTGTAGGGTCTTTAGGTTTTATTGGTATTGTGTTGCTCTTTGTGGTGTAGCATGTGATCTTACCTTTTCTACTCATCTTTTCCTCTAATAGGTGTGGTTGGGGCTGTCTGAGCTTCTGTTGAATAATCTTCTAGGTGCCAGTGAATCCAAAGCTCAGATGGTTGTCCCTTGTGGTACAGTCAGTGTCACAGTTCTAGTTACCTTGTTGGTTATTCCTGTTCCTGGAGTGCTTCTGTGCTTTGGTCTACTCCCTTGGAGTTTGCTGTCTCAGGCCTACTTTGGCCTAGGCTGCTGGCTTTGATCTGTTTTTGTAAATCTTGGTCTGGATCTCCTCCTGCAGAAATCCCTGGCTTGGAGTTGGACCTGTTCTGGTGGAGACTGCTAACTCTGGATCTGGTCACTGGCTCAGTCTTGATCTGCCAGTGTTCTGGGACTGGATTGGCTCCCAGGGCTGGATTTGCTCCTGGCTTCTACTCCAGGTGGAGCTTGTTTCTTCTGGCCCTCTCTATCCTAGATGGCTTGTTCAGTTCCACTCCTGTGGAATTTGTTGCCCAAGGTGAAGTTCCCTGCCTCAGGGCAACTTTGGCTTTGACCTGTATCTGTAAATCCTGGTCTGGATTCCCTCCTGCAGAGATCCCAGGCTTGGGTGCGCCTGAACCCACAGAGGACCTGCTTACTTCCTCAGAGGTCCCAGACTTGCGCTCAGACCCACATGGGTTCCAGGTTCCTGCCTATTCCCTTTGATGTCCCAGACCAATGACCGAACCCACAGAGGACCTGGTTCAGGCCTACTCTGTCTGAGGTCCCCTAGTTTTACCTTTTAAGCCCCTTGGTGTAAATGTTCAGGCTATACTTGGGCCCAAATACTTGAGTGAGCCACCATGTTGTTGCTGGGAATTGAACTCAAGACCTCTGGAAGAGCAAGCGTTCTGGTGGAAGGTTCACCCCATCCCCTGACATCCACATACCCAAACAGTCTGGAATGTTCTGGTGGAAGGTTATGTCTCAGCACCTGGCATCCATATACCCAAAGAACTGGGATGTTCTCCACCCAAGCCCCCCACTCCCATCTCTCTACAAACACTGCCTCATCTTAGAAAGCCCACCAAATGATGACCCTTCTCTCAGAGATACTCAAGACCACACCCATAGGGTATTTAAACTGCCCCCCAGAAAATAGATGTGTGGTTTTCTGGTCTGTCCTTCCTTTCTCCTTTGGGAGGGGCTTGGGGAGCTAGAAAATCATCCAACAGTGTTTTATCCATTAAACCTGGGCTTTTCTAATTCAGTTTGATTTGGTTGAATTTGGATTTGGATTGCTGCATCAGTGAAGAGTCTTATCAGGGTATGGAAACCCTTATCAGCAAGCAGTGCTCTTAACCACTGAGCCATCTCTCCAGCTCCTTCAAATACCTGAATATAGTTTTAGCCAGCTGCAGTAAAGACTATCAACTGACCCTAAACTGAGCGATCATCTCTGGTAATGCTTGGTTGATTGTGGCATGGACTCTAATTTTCCTTAATAATAAAAATCCAGAGTCAGATATTGGGGTAAATGCTGAAATATCAAAGTAAGGGAGGCAGCCACTAGAGAGACTTTTTACCTTTACCAAATCCTTATACTGAAGGGGGCAAGATCTTGCCTCTATGAATCCTCAGATTGAATTCTCAGACTGAAAGCAGTCTCTAGAAAACCTCAGACTGACATCGAGCTCCTGCCTCCTCCCACCTCATAAGCCTCTCTCCACTCAGCTGTATCATTTCCCATCTCCACCTCCCTAGTGTGGGACCACTTGGCTCTGTTTCTCTTTTAGACTGATTCAATGTAGCCCAAGGTGACCTTAAACTCATAGAGATCTGTCTGCCTATCTCCCAAGTGCTGGGATTAAAAGTGTGTGCCACCACTGACTGGTCTCTATGGCTAACTTGTGTGACTAGCTCTGCACTCTGATCTTCAGGCAAGCTTTATTTGTTAAAGTACAAATAAAATATCACTACAGTTGGTCTGGCCCAAATGCAACATTTCAGAAATCTCACTGCTGTTTCAGTCCATAAAAAAAATCTATACGAAACTTAAGTTCGTTGTGCAAATTCCCCAGACCAACTTGAAGTTTGTTATGTATGTGAAAAGTGCTGAGGTGACCATAAGTAACAGTTCAGGTCTATCCTCACTAGAGATAAACATCCCTGAAAGAAATTAAGTAGGGCCAAGCTATGGACCATGTGCCATGATTTGAGTATTTGTTACAATGAGACTTAGATATTCAATAGGATAGTATATTTGTGCCAAGTGCCATATTATGAGATTATGGTCATGAACAAGTTAAGCAAGGACTCTGTTCATACTTGAGTTCATTGTAGAGGTAATAATGTGCTGTGAAAGGAATGAAATGCTAGTAAATGAAGTTGGAGGTTGGGGACTGAAGCAGAAGAAGCAGAATGACTAATATGCACCTAAAGGGGATGCTTGAAGTTAAAAGTCAAAGGGGAAAGGGACCGAATGAATCCTTGGAGGTAGGGCTTTATGAGAAGAAAGGAAAGCAAATGTAAAACCACTCCCCCCATGATGAAAATAAGTATTCAAGAATCCAAAAAAAGTGAAAAAAGCAGAAAATATTCACTGTGTCTGAGATCTGAAGGAGCAGGCAGGTAAGTGCCTACCTACCACACAAGCATGAAGACTTGGATTCTATCACCTGAACTCTTGTAAGGGGCAGAGTTGGCCTAGTAAATAATCTCAGCACTGAGGAAGGGGAGGCAAGTAACCCCTCTCTTGTCTACTTGTGAATCCAAGGCCAGTGAGAGACCTGTCTTCAAAAATAAGATAGACCCCTACCGAGGAACGACACCCAAGGTTGACCTCAGATTCCCACACATATTGCACACACGCATCACACACAAACATGCACCTGCACACATCTACATGTAGACAGAATAAAAGTACATAAAACCTGGGCTAGGATGTAGCTCGATTGGTAGACTGTTTGTCCAGTATGCAGGAAACTCTGGGTTTGATCCCCAGAAATGCACAAATTGGGTATGGTATTGCAGGTGGATAATCTCAGAAGGTGGGAGTAAGAAGATCAGGAATTCAAAGTCATCCTCAGCTGCATAGCAAATTTGAATCCAGGCTGAACCACAAGAGAACCTATCAAAAACTACACAGACTACACCTTAATGGTTTGTCTTACCAGCCAGGTCAAGAAATGGCCCATTGCCGTATTTCTAGTGTGCCAGATATATGATGGGGTCTGATGAGAACTGTGTTTTGGAAATACTATAATGGTCACATAAAATACTACGTTTGAAAGTATGGAGCAGAGGAAGAAAGTAGAGGAGACTTAGTTTGAGGATCACAGTTTACTTTTCTTTCCCATGGTACATTGTACAAAATTTTACTTAAATACAATCTCAGTAGTTAAATACTGACAAAGTATATCCCATTGAAGGAGAAAGAAGAAAGAACTAGTGTTGGGAGAAGACAAAGAACAATGTGTTCAAAGAACCACAGCATACTGAGTTTGTTCATTCTACTGCTTTGGGGGAAAAAACCCTGTAAAATTGGTCCAATAATGATTTGTTATTTGAAATTTTCTTGTTCCAAATTTGCTCTTAAGTTAGCTGCTAATTTTACTTTCTCATTTGAATAATAGTATCAATCTCAGATGTGAATATGTGTGAAGTACCAGGAATATATATATATATATATATATATATTCATAAACACACACACATCATAATCCTTGTCTTAGTCACTGTTCTATTGTTGTGAAGAGACACCATGACCAAGGCAGCTCTTATGAGAGAAATCATTTAGTTGGGGCTTTTTAGAGTTTCAGAGATTTAATTCATTATCATTATTGTGGTATGCAGGCAGGTTCTAGAGCAGTAGTTGAGAGCTACATTATATCATAATCATTAGGCACAGAGAGAGTGGGCTTGTTGAAACCTCAAAACCTACCTCTAAAGACATACTTCCTCCAATAATGTTACACCTCCTATTCCTTTTAATCCTTTCAAATAATGCCACTCCCTAGTGACTAAGCATTCAAATATATTAACTTGTGGGGGCCATTTTTACTCAAACCACATATACCCATTATTTTATACGATAGGTAAACGATTCATAAAAGAGGGGGAAATTAGAAAGAGAATGACTTCTTAGTTTAAGAAGACCTCCTGGGTTGGAAAGTAAGTCCTTATTACTGAAGACACCAGGCACTTCAGACACAGGATCCAAAGGCCCCTGAATTGGAACTGACCTGAAAGCTAGCTGAAGACTAGATTTCATGCTACCAGAAGGTACCATGCAAGCTTCCAAATGAGAGACTCAACCAACAATCCTACATAGCTCTGACACCAGTGAACTACAACAATGACCCACATGGCACCATAATCCTTAGAGTACAATAGTGGCATACATACCTTGATAGTAGCTAATATACTGGTTTGTCCTGTCCCTTTAAGAGATAAACTCCTCCTACTCCCTCTCCTGTCCCTCTGCTTCCAATTTTCTGTCTCTCCCTCCTTCTCTCCCTTTTCCTTCCCTCTCCCTTTTTCTCTTCCCTTCTATAACCCACTAAATAAAAACCCACTTTCTCTGCATTGGTGTGCCTATCCTCTCTTGTCTCTTACCCACTCCTTGCTCCTTCTGGGACTTGCTGACCCCCTGAGGTCTCTCACCTGCCTGGGACCTGCTGCCCCTTATGGCCCTCTGCTCACTGCTCTCTTCCTGCTGCCACCCCTTGGGGGAATTCACCGTTTTATTTTTACCATTACAGCTAACATCTCTCTAATTGGATTTAAGACCTACTTAATAAGAGAGCAATCATGCCTTGGTACTGGAACCTAGGCCAGTTACTCAGGGCTGGTGATGTCATGGATCTTGGAGAATTATAACCACCACTTTACCAGTCCAGTCCCTAATTATATCCTAAATATTTATTCTTAAACTCACAGATAATTGTAGTCCTCATCCCACATCATGGAAACTTCTCTTTGCAACTGAGGGAGACCATTACAGAAAACTACAACCAATCAAAATGCAGAAGGTCCAATCTCAATGGATACATCTACATTACAACTCCATCACCTAAAACTCAGGGAACACTGTGGAAGAGTGGGTGGAAAGACTGTAGAACTAACATGAAAGCAAGGGAATCCCAGGAGGTCTCAGCCCTAGAGAAAGAACTATAGGCAGCTAAACAAGACTGTAATCTGGAGAAACTCTTTTTCCCCTGGAAAAAGCACACTAATTTGTTACCCAGTACTAAAAATGGCCATCCCTGAAAACATACAAGTAACACTGTACAAACTGGGAAGGTTGTACTTATGTATTTAAGAGTGTATGTATGTGTGTGTTTATATATGTATGTAACAACAGTGAATGAATCTGAAAAAGAGCAAGGAGAAATAAAGAGAAGGGTTTGGAAAGAGAAAAGGGAAGGATTATCTAATCATATTAATCTCCAAAATATAAAAGAAGCAGTTTTTAAAAAGAAGGCCTCCTGGAGGATCTGGAGGACTCAGGTTCTATTTCAAGCATCTTCATCACAACCTTCTTTAATCCCAATTCCAAGAGATCCGACGTTCTCTTCTGGTTTCCAAGGGCACCAGGCATGCAAGTGATGCACAGTCATATGTGCAGACAAAACATACACATGAAGTTAAAAAAATTAAGGCCTCATATTATTACACATGGCATAATCCCAAGAAGTGCCTACAATAAAATAAAGCATAACCACAAAAAAAAAATTAGCTCAGTGCAAAAAGATGGCGGTGTGTGATTATCACATTATTGGTAAAGTAGACAGACAGTCAAACTACAGTGTAAGACTCAGTCCTTCCAGCTTGGGAATGGGTTGCTCATTTTTCTTATAAAGAAAAGCAGTGTAGTATTGACTTAGTCATGGGGTTATTAGTAATCACTCTTAGGCAGATCTATAATGAAAAGGAGCAAGGTGGACAAAGAAAAGTGAAAAGTGTGCAGTTGGAGGAGAAAAGAGAAAAGAGAAAAGAGTACCTGGCAGTGTTTTGTTGGAGTCAAGTCCTTTGATCAAAGAGAAAAAGTTTAAAGAAAAGCCTGATTCTAGAGGGACTAAAAGGAGTGTTGACCTCGGGGGCAAGACCCCACCCAGCTAATCTTCCAACTTGTGAAAGTAATTAAAGGAAAGCTTAAACAGTGAAGGAGGACATTAAAAACAGAAAGCTCATGCAAATGTGACTGAAGGAGGGGCCCAAGTTCCAGCACTGGCAAGCAGTAGAACTTGGCAGCTTCAGGGAGAGACTGGAATCTGGGAGCAGTTAGGTGGCTCTGACTTTATAGTCAAGGACACAAGAAATTGATTGTGGAGTTTCCCTTTGTAGCTAAGGAAAGCTGCTCAGGCCAGGCCAGGTCAGGGAAGTCCCTGCAAGGAGTCCCAGAGAGGCTGTCCTATAAAACTGTGAAGGTGAATTCTGGATTATGTTGGAGACCCCAAGATGTTGGAGTTGCCAGAGTCATGGGACACCTGTCAAGGAAAATTGCGCACAGGGTATGGAACTGGCATAAGAAAGAGAAATATGTTGCAGTCAACAAAGCTGAAAGGGGTCGGAGATCTGAAGTGCCCTTTGACATCAGACATGG
Organism: Dicrostonyx torquatus; assembly: GCA_028555095.1. Taxonomy (NCBI): domain Eukaryota; kingdom Metazoa; phylum Chordata; class Mammalia; order Rodentia; family Cricetidae; genus Dicrostonyx; species Dicrostonyx torquatus. Next base: position 5,684,785 of record JAQHUG010000112.1, read on the forward strand.
AAATACAGGGAGTTTGCCCTGCTTAGTTTTAGATTTGTTTTGGTCTAGTATTTTCTCACTATATTTCCTTACCTTCATTTTTGAATAGTAATGTATATTCTGTGTCACGGTATGTTGGAAGTTTGTGATCTGCTTCTTGGTTTAGATTTTACAGGGGGTTACAGTTAAGTGATTGCCATGAGTTTCAGAAGAGACTTTGAACTTTTAAACAGTTGAGACTGTGGTAGACATGAGAACTTTTGAAGTCAGACTGAATGTAGTTTTGCATTTTGATAAGGCTTGCAGCTATTGAGGCCAGGAAGTAGAATGTGGTGGTTTGAATAATAATGGCCCCAGAGGTTCATATATTTGAGTATTTAGTTACTAGGGAGTGGAACTCTGGTAGAATTAGAAAGATTAGGGGGGTTTGGCCTTTTTGGAGGAAGTATGTCACTTGGGATGGGTTTTGGGTTTCAACAAACCTTCTTTCTCTCTGCCTAATGATTTTGATGTAGATCTCAGCTACTGCAACAGCACCTGTCTCCATGCCACCATGCTTCCTGCCATAATGATAATAGACTAAACCTCTGAAACTATAAGCAAGTCTCCAACTAAATAGTTTCTCTTGTAAGAATTGCCTTGGACCTGGGTGGTGGTGGTGCATGCCTTTAATCCTAGCACTTGAGAGGCAGAGGCAGGTGGATCTCTCTCAGTTCGAGGCCAGTCTGGTCTACAAAGTGAGTTCCAGGACAGTCTACAGAGAAACCCTGTCTCAAAAAAAAAAAAACCAAACCAAACCAACAAAAACATTGCCTTGGTGTTTCTTCACAACAGAAGAACAGTGATGAAAACACAGAAATAAAAAAAATATTCTAAGGAACTATTATGAACAACTCAAGGCAACAAATTAGGTAAATTGTATAGACACATTTTAGAAAGGAACAGATTGCTGAAACTGACCCAAGAAGAAATAGAAATCTAGGCTAGCAAGATGACTCAGTAAGCTAAGGCACTTGCCTCTAAATCTAACAACCCGAGTTCACACCTCAGAACCCATATTATGGAAGGTGAGAATTGACTCTTGCAAGCTGTCCTCTGATGTCTACACACATGCTTATGACAAATAGATAAGTGTAATTTAAAATAATTTAAAAATCAATAGAAAATGTAAACAAACATATCTCAAGTAGGTTTAAGTTATAATTTAAAAGTTTACACATGGTATTAGCATAAGAACAGACAGGAGGACCAATGGAACTGAATAGAAGACCCAGATAGCAATCCAGACCTTTTCAAGCGCCTGATCTTTGATAAAAAAAAAAATATCAAATGGAAAAAAAGAAAGCATATTTAACAAGTGGTGCTGGCATAACTGGATATCAACGTGTAGAAGAATAAAAATAGATCCATATCTATCACCATGCACAAAACTCAAGTCCAAATGGATCAAAAGCATCAACATAAAGCCAGCCACATTGAACCTTATAGAAGAGAAAGTAGGAAGTACACTTGAACTCACTGGCACAGGGGACCACTTCCTAAATAGAACCCCAGCAGCACAGACACTGAGAGAAACAATTAATAAATGGAAACTCCTGAAACTGAAAAGCTTCTATAAAGCAAAGGACATCGTCAATAAGACAAAATGACAGCCTACAGAATGGGAAAAGATCTTCACTAACCCCACTTCAGACAGAGGTCTGATCTCCAAAATATACAAAGAACTCAAGAAATTGGTCATCAAAAGAACAAATAATCCAATAAAAAATGGGGTATAGACCTAAACAGAGAACTCTCAACAGAGGAATCTAAAATGACTGAAAATGGTCAAAATCAAAAACACTGATGACAGCTTATGCTGGAGAGGTTCTGGGGAAAAGGGAACACTTCTGCATTGCTGGTGGGAATGCAAGCTGGTACAGCCCCTTTGGATGTCAGTGTGGCGATTTCTCAGAAAATTAGGAAACTACCTTCCTCATGATCCAGCAATACCACTTTTGGATGTGTATCCAAAGGATGCTCAATTGTGCCACAAGGACATGTGCTCAACTATGTGCATAGCAGCTTTTTTTTTTTTTTTTTTGTCATAGCCAGAACCTGGAAACAACCTAAATGTCCCTCAACCAAAGAACGAATAAGAAAATGTGGTACATTTACACAACAGAGTACTACACAGCAGAAAAAAATAATGACAGTTTGAATTTTTCAGGAAAATGGATGGAGCTAGAAAACATTATTTTGAGTGAGGTAACCCAGACACAGAAAGACAATTATCACATGTACTCACTCACAGTTGGTCTTTAAACATAAAGCAAAGAAAACCAGCTTACAAACCACAATCCCAGAGAATTTAGACAACAATGAGGACACCAAAAGAGACTTACATAGATCTAAATTACATGGGAAGTAGAAAGTAGAAAAAGACAAGATCTCCTGAGTAAATTGGGAGCATGGAGACCTTGGGGAAGGATTGAAAGGGGAGGGGAGAGGCAGGGAGGGAAGCAAAGAAAAATGTAGATCTCAATATATATCAATAAAAACAAAAAAATCCATTATCAATCATGTTTTCTACATTTATAATGAAGACTATTAAGTTTAAGAAAGTCATTTCTAATACTACAAAACCCAATAAGATATTTAGAAATAGATTTCACAAAAGAATTGGAAGACATGTATACTGAAAGCTAGAGAACAATTTTGAAACAAAGTAAGACAGAAATAAATGGGCAGTTACTTCAGGTTTTGAGTCAAAACATTGAACACTGTTAAGAAGACAGTGCCTCCCTACTGACTTATAGGTAAAACACATTCCTTAATCAAAATCCCAACTGATTTTCCTGCTGGCAGAAATAAGCAATCTGATCATATAGTTCGGGTGAATGCAGCACTTCTAATGCAGCTGTAAAAACATTATTGAAGGGCAAAGTTGACTCATTTCCTGATTTCTGAATTTATTACAAAATTTTGTAGAGAAGGAATTAAGAAAGGAAAGACAGAAGGAGGAATGGAGGGAAAGCCGGAGGAAGGGGTAGAGAGAGGGAAGATAGGAAATGAGTGAAGCAGAAAAGGAACTAGAGCAAGGATTGTTGCATTGTTAAAGTCTAAAGTTCAAACATGGAATTCCAGAAAAGATTTTCAGAGTTTCATAAAGGTATGACCGATGGGGTGAGTGATAAGATTTTATATTAGTTTACAAGGGGTGGGGATGGTTCAGGCTTATACAACTCTTTATCCTTGATTTTGTTGAATGCAAAATGAAGTCCCTGAACTTAGTATAGCAATTTTGAACATTTTACAAATTTCAGACTTTATGATCTTACATTAATGCCTGAGTGATTAATATTTCCATTTTACAGAGGGAAGTTCAATATGATAATTCTCGGATCATTAAAAAGGTACAATACACTCTCATTTGCCTAAAGCCTGCTAATACCTTCCTTCAAGGGAGATGGAATGAGATACTTCTTTTTAAAACCACATTTCTTACCTGTACCTCTGAGAAATGTTCCTGTCTATGGTGACCAACAGGGATTTACCAGTAGATTAGACTTGAGAACTCTCCCATTCTGAATGGCCCTTCTGAAAGAACTTGTTGCATCACTAGTCTACAAAGCTAGTTCCAGGACTGCCAGGGCTCTTACACAGAGAAACCCTGCCTCAGAAAACCAAAGCAAACCAAACAAAACAAAAAAGCAAAGCAAAACAAAATAAGAACAAAAAAGAAAAATGATTAATTCTTAATGTCTTTGTTATATCTTCTTATTGTCAAACTTTAACATTTGTGCCAAATAAATAGGCATAAAAAGGCATTTCATTGGCAAACCAAACCTCATTTCTTTCTCTGTGAATTTTCCACTCATATGCTTTGATGAACAGTTTCCCCCCCCCCATTGTTTTGTCTTTTTCTCGCTGTTCTGGAGAACTTAGGTTGTACCAGGGATCCATCTGCTGCTGACTTCATGGTTGCAGCTGTTTTCTTTCTGTGGTTTATGCTCTTATCTTATTTACAGGTGTCTCCTCTCCTTCAAGACCTTTTGATTTTAGTGTCATCAAATTAATCAGTAATTCTCTTTCTGCCTTTCAATGTTTGTGCCTTGTATAAGAAATTATTATGATGCCAAAGAAATTTTCTCTTATAGTCACATTTTTTTATTTTAAAGATTTATTTATTTATGTACTTTCTGTAGATGGGTGTTTTGTCTACATGTACATTTGTACATAAGAAGAGGGCATCAGATCCTGTGGGGCTACAGTTATAGATGGTTGTGGGCCACCATATGGGCACGGAGAATTGAACCTAGGACCTCTGAAAGACCATCTAGTGCTCTTAAGCACTGAGCCATTTTCCAAGCGCCTCTTTTTTCCCCACTCTTGGTTTCACTCATCTGGAACTAATTTTGTGATGTTAAAATAATTTTAATCTTTTTTTCATATGGAACAGCACGAGTTCATTAGAGTTTATTGACTCCTTTCCCATTTACTTGTTAAATGTTTTCTGTTAAACAAAAACTTCTTCCATGTAAGTTAACCTGCTTCTTGGACCCTATCTCTAATATTTCATATTATCATACTGTTTCAGTTTCTGCATTTCACGGAGAGCTTTGTGCTTTAATAGGCAATCTATCCCTCCAAGATACCTCAAATCTGGGCAGGCCAGGACATACCTGTGTAGTACTTGATCCTTGTGAGGCAAGGAAGAAGAAGTATGTGTCTGATTTTAGGCTGGCACAACATAGTGATATACTTCATCAAAGCAGAAAAAATAGAGCAATAATCCCCCAGACACCAAACCTTAGCTCCCAGTGTGTGAGAGTCTCTGAATATAACACTTTTCAATTAGCTGTTATCATCTTTTCCAAGTCTTACCATAAAAGTATGACTTTGAAAATTCACAATTATCAAAATATAACAGGTGTGTTGTATTGTTTTTAGCATTCTGTACCTGTGACAATACTTGAAAGACAACTTAAAATGGAGAATATATTTATTTTGTTTCATGGTTTCAATCCATGGCCTGTTGGCTCCATTACCTTGAGCCAAGGCATTATGGCTATGGGACACAGTGTGGAGGAGGAGGCTGATCACTTCATAGTGGGAAGGAAGCAGAAAGACAAAAATTGGGAGGGTCCAGGGAAAGATGGATCTCATGGACAGCTTCCTGTGACTTTCTTCTGCTAAGTTCCAGTCCTCCATGCAGACAACTCCATCCCATGAACTTGGGCTACATGCAGACAAAGATGGCTGTGAATGTGATATAATATCCATATTTTGGCTATTGGTGAATGCATTTTGGCTATTGAAGAAAAAGGAATTAATTTCAAAGAATGTATTTTTGAATATACAAACACTTTTTTTTTTTT
>JAQHUG010000112.1:5691979-5702982 GCA_028555095.1 Dicrostonyx torquatus
GAGACAGAACAGATCATTACATCAGTGATGCTGCATCATTTGTGAGGACCTGAGTAAAAGTAAAACCTGGGCGATGTAGTCAGTCATTCATAACCCCAGCACTCCTGCACGATGGAAGGAGGAGACAGGAGGCTCTGTGGACACTCACGGGCCTGATATTTGCAGGGATGAACAGGTGACCTTATCTCAAACAAAGTGGAAGTCAAGAATGCCGAAGCTATCCGCTAAATTGCACACACATGCTGTCATGCATACATGAACAGGTGCACTCACATACACATCATACAAAGGGTAAAACAAGCAAACAAACAAACAAACACAACTACAAGAGCGAAGACTGGTAGACAAATGGCCAAAGGGATGTAGTAAACACACATTACTAAAAGGCTTGGAATTTTATTCCAAAACTTCCCTAGGAGTTTGGCTCCTCAACAGGTAGCATTCAAGGCCTCCAAAATAAATATACACCTGTGGTCCAACATGCAGATAAGGTTTAGGGTCATCCAAACATCCTTACCTCAGAGCATGGCTTTCTGACGTTTTCATGTTCAACTCAGAATGTATTTCTACACTGAGGCTCAATATAGTTTAAGGTGAGAGAATACTCCAAGAGGTTGGAAGGGGAGGGGAGCAAAGGAAAGGGGAGGGGAGGGAAGAAGAGTAGAAAAGAGAAGAGATACTGGTTGTCTTTGAATTCCAGGGGAAGACTGGTTTCTCATTTCTGCCAGGCTGCTCATGGCACTCCAGCTTCCTTCTGCTAAAATGGTTATCAAGACACCAAATTAAAACTGTCCACTAAGAAACGTATTTTTCGTCAATGAATTTTAATATTTGAAAGTTATGATTTATTTTGAAAAGTGGAAGAATCAGGCCTTTTGATCACCAGTTTCACTGGAAGGCTCCTCTCTAAGGCATGAAGGGCCTGAATACTTTGCTCAGCTGGAACAGTGTAAACTGCAGGAGGCCAGATCGGCAGCTAGGCACATTTTACACACGGACTTGCGTTTTAGGAACCAAACATTTTGCACGCGGACACATCTTTTACATACGGACACAGGTATCCAGGCTTTTCGTCTAAACACAGGACTTGTTTATGGACACGTATTCACACGTGCAACGTGTCACACGGGAGCACATTTTGCACACTTCAGTTTGCATGCGCAAGCACGCACACCTTTTGGTGGTGACACGGATGTAGGTGGCAAGCTGCAAGCTGCGAATCAATAGAAACTACAACTCCCAGAGGTGGCCACGGAAGCAGTCAGGCCCCGCCCAGCGGCCTGTGCTCCCGGGTAGGTCCCGGTTCACGTCCCGGCTAGGGTCCGGGCTTAAGTCCGGGCTCAAGTCCGGGCTCAGGTCCCAGTGTCCGGAGTCACAAGGCCGGTAGGTAGGGCCCCAGAGCCGGCGAGCCCCATGGAGCCGCGAGCCGGGGACGGCAGCTTTTTGGGAGACGTGGGTACGTGCTTCGCGCCGCAGAGGCCAAGGGCACCACACAGGGTCTGGAGCTAGGACCAGGATATCAGCTCTTGGGGATAGAGTAAGATTATGGGTGGCCTTTATCCTAGAGATGGACAGCGCGCCTGGTTGGTGGAGTGAGATGTAGAGATTCGAGCAGGGTCCGGGTGATTCTGAGCATCTCAGATCGGCGTTTAATTTTGTCACCTTGTTCCACACCGGTGCACTGCGGGGCTGGTCATCCCTGTGTTGCACCAGGTGTGGGATTCAGAACCACAAGTTTACCCGAGAACCGCACACTTTGGGGATCACGCGGGTTCGTTGCCTACTTCAGTGACAGATCCTGGGAAGCGAGCACTGAGCACACTGGTTGGCAGCCTCAGCAGGAGCCCACTGTGGTTTCTGCACCACTGTCTGGGAGCTTGGTGCAGTGTATTGCGTGGTGGTTCACAGCATCCTACCCATATTTCAGCTGCGACTGTTATGCCCAGATCACGGAGTCGCCCCAAAACGAACTAGGAGACCTAGTCCTGTATGTAAAAGCAAAGAACCTTTATTCTTATTCAAATTCAAACTCGGATTCTCCCTTTGACCAACTCATTGGCATGATAAAAGCCTTGAGCTCAGTTGGGGTGGAGTTTTTATAAAGTCAGAGGTTGGATTGAGGGAGTTCTAAGGTTCAGGACTCCTGATTGACTGACATTTGTCTAGGGGTGTCCTGGTGAAGAGCGATGGGTGTGTGCTGGCAGGTGATCCTATCTACAATAGTTGGAACGGTTCCTGGGTGGTGCCTGGGTGGTCTTTCTTGGAACCAGGTATTAGTGTAAACTGAAACCCAGACCTCTATTGAGCTTGCCATGGCCAGGCCCTACTAGGGAGTATGCGCCAGAATGACAACACGGTCCCGAACCTGTGACGTTTCTGGCACTAAAAATGTGTTCTTTGTACCTTTAGGACAGCCTTAGAATGAAATGGATTTGAAGGCGAAGGAGCATTCTTTGGAGAAGTAAAAATTTTTTATTGCTTACAAAGTAATAGCATGATAAATGAAAGGGGCGACGAAAATGTATTCTGAAAGCTTGGAAAGAAAACAAACAAAACAAAACCAAAGTTACACCAAAATGCCCACCCTGCCCTAGCATTTTTACATAAATAAAAACAGTAATGTAAAGAAAATAAAAGAACCCTAAGAGTTAATTTAGCCAAGTAGGAAATTGCAGTCATAACAAGGAGATAATTATTTTAATTGATTTTTGCAAAACAAACACCTTCAGAATGATCAAAGACCATTTAATGAGTATCTGTTTTTCTTGGCACCCTAGGCTGGTCCAAGACTTTGACCCTCATAGTGTGGTCAGTATTTGATTCAAGTGAATATGCTAACTACGGAAGCCCGTAAAGCATACATTTTATTTCGCTCAGGTAGAGGATAGCACAGCATCAGAGCCTGGTGGAAGTCACCTGAAACCCTAGCCCTTGGAAAGTAGTGTTCCTGGCCAACCTAGCCTATATGACAAGACCTTGTCTTTAAATAAATATTTAAAAAACATCACTCCCAAGTATATTTTCTGCACAGCTTGTAGAGAAGAAAATCACATTCTTAATTAGTGGATGCACACATGTTGAGGTTCTTGGATTTTTTTTATTATTTATTTATTTATTTTGAGACAGTTTTTCTGTGTGGCCCTGGCTGTCGCAGAACTCACTTTGTAGCCCAGGCTGGCCTTGAAGTGGCCACCTGCCTCTGCTTTCCGAGTACCTGGCTTGTGCCACTACACTGGAATTTTTTTTGGCATTGTCATTTAAAAAATAATATGCTTCTCCCAAAATCTATCTTGGGGGTATTTGTATTTCTGGCCTAAGTGAATAAACTGAATGTGTTTATCACTTTTCCAGCAAAAGTGGAGCCCACCATAGGGATTTTATATGTGTGACATTCTGACCTGTAATTCTACATTCCTGTCGTATTGTAAACGAAATATTTATGCATACCACTTTTTAAATCGTTTGTGTTTGCTTATGTAGCTATATTTCCCTCTCGATTTAATGAGGCCTTTGGAGAGAAGGGACAGAAAAGATTGTCCATGTGTCATTGGGAACCCCCTAGCTTCATTATTCTTTTTTAATGTCACCACATACGCTTAGCAAGAATTCAGGATGCTTTCCAAAGCTTAGAGTCATGCTTTGAAGGAATGGAAAACTTACCCTGAAATAGGAATTCAAGGAGAAGTTGTTAATAAACAACCAAGATAAAAAGATCTCAGAGAAAATAATAATAACTAATAAGCCCACTTTTGATGAGGAAAACAGCACATATCCTTATCTTTTATCCATAATGTGGCTCCATGAAAAGTTAGGTCTGTCACAAGAAAACTAAGGCTGCCACTTCCAATGAAAACCTTTCCTAAAGTTCTTCAACAGAAATGAAGAAGATAAGCCAGGCATGGAGGTATGCACTTGTAATCTCAGCTGCCCAGGCAGGAGGATGGTGATGAGCTCAAGGCCAGCTCAGGCTACTTCCAACAAATAAAAACAAGAAAAGACAGAACGGGAGGGCAGGGCTTTGTGAAATGAAGCCCCAGCTCACTGTGTTTTGTGGCTGAGGCTTGGGAATGAAGGGAGAGCACCCTTCTGTATAAGAGTCTTAGGGTGGCTAACAACAGGAAAGGCAGGCAGCAAATTACTGGGTGAGTGATGTGGAGGGGAAGGAAGAGATGAAGAGAAAGTGTTCTAGGCAAGTGTGTTCAGTAGGGCTGTGGAAGGGGACTCCTGTCGCTCCTGGTGCAGCAACTTCCTGGTTCCTTCTCCTCCCAGGCAATCTGTTTTCACTTTCACTTTCACTCTTTCTTTTCCTCAGTCTTTTAAAGCTGCACCTCCCTAGTCTCTAGACTGAGGCAAACTTTTTTCTTTAACCTCATTGTGTGTTTTTAAAAAAAATGTATAGATTGGGATTCTTTTCTTCTTTTTTTGAAACACTGAGTGCATTTTAAATCACATTGCATGTCATTTATATATTCTTTTGTCAAAGAATATTTTGGAGATTCATAATTAAAACATTTAAAAAGACTTGGTTGAGAAATACTTTAAACACAAAAACAACTCTACTTTTTAAAAAAATATTATTTATTATATTTTATGTGCATGTATGTCTGTGTGAGGGTGCCAGAGCCCCTGGAACTGGAGTTACAGACAGTTGTGCGTTGCCATGTGGGTCCTGGGAATTGAACCAGGATCCTCTGGAAGAGCAGCCAGTGCTTTTAACACTGAGTTATCTTTACAACCCTGCAGATCAAATGTTAAAGTAAAAATCTCTACACATAAAGAGACGGGTACCTTGACTTCCAAAAGAAAATAGCCACTGGAAAATTGTGATCAGGTCCCACATGACCAACTTATTATTTGGCTAGATGAGGAGGAAGGGAGATGGGAGCAAGCTGGTTGGTTATACAGCAAGGATTGAAGATCCAGCCCCAGCCCCAGAGGGAGCTTGCCAAAACAGTGCAGGGTCTCAGATTTCCAATGTAACACTACCCCCAGGATAGAATTCTGAGATTCAGGAATGGGGCACTCCATCAGAACTGAGGTCTTGGCACTGGGTTGGACCAGCCAGTGGTAAAGCCTGACCAGCCAGTGTCTTAACTGGCTGTATTTTCTGCACTTACTCTTAGGAAAATATTTAAGTTCTCACACACAAGTTGTCCTTCCCCTTGCTTTTTTGTTGTCCTTCCTGGTGCTCGCTGCCGATCTTTGTGAAAAGAATGCCTTATTCCTCCCTTATTTGTAACCCTAGAGGAGCCATCCAGTGGTCAGGAGTGTCGGATGCACCCTAGATGGCTAATGCCTCTCCCTGCTGTAAAGCTATCTTTTGCTGATGTCAGTGAGCAGGTGGCAGCTCTTTCCATGCTCAGATTCCATGCTCTGGCTTTTTGTTCCTGTAATGGCTAATATTTCTTGGCCGCTTGATTGGGCTTGGAATAACCTGGGAGATACACCTCTGGGTATTTCTGTGAGAGCCTTTCCAGAGAGGTACAGCTAAGACCCAGAGGAATGTGGGTTCTAGACGGACTAAAACAGAGAAAAGGAGAAGGTGAACTGATCACTAGCTTTCATCTCTCTCTCCCGGCTTCCTGACTGTGCACACAATGTGTGAGCTGCCTCATGCTCCTGCACCTATGTCCTGCCCGCTGTGGTGGGTTTTATCTCTTACCCTGAGCCAAAATAAACTCTTCCTGACTTGAGTTGCATTTGACAGGTGTTTTCCAATAGTAATGAGAAAAGCAACTAATATAGTTACTCTTAAAATTTTTAAATTGATTTTTATTGAGCTCTCATTTTTCTCTGCTCCCCTCCCTGCCTCTCCCCTCCCCCCTTCAACCTTACCCCAATGTCCTCTTGCTCCCAATTTACTCAGGAGATCTTGTCTTTTTCTACTTTCTACTTTCCATGTAGATTAGATCTATTTAAGTCTCTCTTAGTGTCCTCATTGTTGTCTAAGTTCTCTGAGATTGTGGTTTGTAGGCTGGCTTTCTTTGCTTTATGTTTAAAAACCTCCTGTGAATGAGTACATGTGATAATTGTCTTTCTGTGTCTGGGTTACCTCACTCAAAATGATGTTTTCTAGCTCTATCCATTTTCCTGCAAAATTCAAGCTGACGTTATTTTTATCTGCTGTGTAGTACTCCATTGTGTAAATGTACCACATTTTCTTTATCCATTCTTCGGTCAAGGGGCATTTAGGTTGTTTCCAGGTTCTGGCTATGACAAACAAAGCTGCTATGAACATAGTTGAGCACATGTCCTTGTTGGCACAATTGAGCATCCTTTGGATATATACCCAAAAGTGGTATTGCTGGATCTTGAGGAAGGTTGTTTCCTAATTTTCTGAGAAATCGCCCCACTGACATCCAAGGGGTTATACCAGCTTGCATTCCCACCAGCAATGCAGAAAATTTTTATTTTTGTTTTGTGACTGTGGGTGTTTGGCCCTCATATGTGTTGATGTAACACATGTATTCAACGCCATCAGAGACCCAGAAGAGGCTGTTGTATCCTTTAGGACTGGAATTATAAATGGTTATGAACCATCCATCATGTAGGTGCTAGGGATTGAGCTCTGGTCCCCTGAAAGAACAGCCAGTGCTCTTAACAGCTCATCCATCTCTCCAGCCCCCTTCTAAGCATTTGAATTGCGGTAAAGAGCGTATAAGAAAAGATGCAGAGTTCAGTGGCGTTAAGTACGCTGCACATTAAGCACAACAGTCACCATCCTTCATCCACAGAAGTCTTTTTTATCCTGAGAAATTGACTTCATACACCTTTTAGACAATAACTCTCTACCGTCCCCAGTCTCATTAGGCTGCTTTCTGTCCCTGCAATTGTGTTTACTTTAGGTACCCCATGTGAGTGGAATCATATAGCGTATGTTCTTTTGTGAGTCACTTTGGCACTCAGCATAGCATTTTCAAGGCCTATTCACGTGTTCATATTTTCTTCCTATGTAGAGCTAATGAGCGTTGTGTATACCACATTTTACCTGTGCACTCTTCTCTTGATCAACACTTGACTTTTTCTATCTTTGTTGGGTTTATTTACAAGAGTATGGGTGAGTTTGTTGGGTTTACTTACAGGAGTATGGATGAGGGGTTATGTACAATATCAGAGATAACTCAAAGACAGCTGCACCACTGAGTGCATCATGGATCACAGACAGCACATGAAAGTTGGAAACCTGGAGTTCACTGCATAACTTGTAAGCAGCTCCACATTGGAGAGAGTCCTTTCCAGGCAGCTCATTTGGTCTCAGTGTTTTCTAGGCTTCACGTTTTTAAGAGGGTCTCTTTCAGTCCTTACTATTTATGTATGTCTGGAGAGTGAGACACTTTGTGAATCTCGTTAGTTTCAGGTACTTCCTGATGCTATTGAGTTGTTTGCTTCCTGGGTTTTAAGACGTTTTCTTGTCGAATGAAATACATGTAGAAACGTCTACAAGACGTTTTCTTGTAGAATATTTCACCTCTCCTTAGAACATCTAGAATATCAAGAATCTTAATGAGCTTTCCTCTGGGATTGAATGTTTTGTCTCAGAAAAACACTGCTATACAACAAATAAGTAAGAAGTAGCATCTCATTGTAATTTGGGTTTGCATTTCTTTATGATTAGTAATGTTGACAATCTTTTCATATGTTTATTAGCCATTTGTATGTCTTCTTTGGATAAATATCTGTTAAAACCCTTTGCCCATTTTAAACTTGAATTATTTGGTTTTTATGTTGTTGAATTGTGGAAGTCATTTATATATTCTTGATATTAATCTCTTATCAGATGTTTAATTTGCAAATATTTTCTTCCTTTCTATGCATTGTCTTTAACTCTGTTGATTGTGCCCTTTGATGGACTGAAATCTCTCTTCCTTTTTCTCCTCCTCCTGCTCTTCCTCTGCTCCTTCCACCTCCACTTTTGCTTACACATTCGCTGCTTCTGATTTCTGTCCTTAATGTTTCTGCTAAGACTATTGCAATTGATATTTGTTTACTGGAAAGTGAAGAAGTAGTCGCATTTCTTTTAAAGACAGGCCTTTTCCAAATTGTGTATTTTATAGAATTAAAATTCATTTAAGCCATTCCCTCCATTCAGCACACAGGTGAACACAAGGAACATGCATAGCATGCTAAGTGCTAGGAACACAGAGATGAAAACAAGTAAAGCTTAACTGCATGCTTACAGCTTGCCTTCCTCTGTGATGCTTCCGCACACTTGCCTGGGTATTTGGGACATTTTGCTTCTGAATTCCTGTCACTAGAAATGTTCTTCCGTTGTCATTATTGTGGTGTTTTGAATTGTTTCTGCATTCACCTTGCCCCTGACTAGGAGCTGCCTATTACTGCATCTTACACAGCGCACATCTTTGTGCATGGAAGTGGAGTGTACTGATCCCCTGTACACATGTGTAGCTATGCTGCGGAATGGATTATAGTGGGAACTGCATGTGCTACATTAGCTCCACCTCAGGGCCTGATCTAGTCCTAGTGGCCTCCCCTCCTCTCCCCTCCTCTCCTCTCCTTCCTTTTCTTCTCCCCCTCATCACCCCAACACAAACATAAGGCTTACTTTGTTGTTCTCTTCCTTTTAAAGATGCATGGAACTTCTCTTACTTTGGGGTTTTCTTCTCCCACATTGACTTTACACTGTTGGCTACACTATAGAACACTATCCCCTCACACTATATATTGCTACCTGTGGGCTACATCCCTCTTGGTAAGGCACAGTATACAGAGGTAAATGTGTGCAGCTCCTAAGCACAGCAGTGAGCTATTGCTGTGCCTGTAAGGGCGAGGGGTGGGAGAGGGGATCATAGTGGAAACCAGATACATAGCACAGACATCCTTATATGCCCTGGTGAGGACTTTGAGGACTCTACCCCCTACCTAGTCGGGATTCTTTCTTTTTTTAATTTATTATTTTATTTCATGTGCATTGGTGTTTTGCCTGAATGTGTGTGTGTGTGTGTGTATCTGTGTGAGGGTGTTGGATCCCTTGGAACTAGAGTTACAGACAGCTGTGAGCTGCCTTATGGGTGCTGGGAATTGAACCTGGGTCCTCTAGAAGAGTAGTTTTTTTTTTTTTTTTGTTTTTGTTTTTTTTTTTTTTGAGACAGGAGCTCTCTGTGTAGCCCTGGCTGTCCTGGAACTTGCTCTGTAGATCAGGATGGCCTCGAACTCACAAAGGTACGCCTGCCTCTCTGTCTCCTGAGTGCTGGGATTAAAGGCGTGGGCCATCAGCGCCAGGTGCAGTATGTACTTTTAACCGCTGAGCCATTTCTCCAGCCCTGCTTATGGATTTTAATTGGAGCATCGGGATCAATTGCATAGCCACATATGGTGTATTGACTGCCACTGGGTCCTGGAGTCTCACATGTGTTCATTTGTCCTGATGGCAGTAGGAGGGTTTTAGTAAGGGCTCTGTTTCCTCTGCAGGCTTCTGGGTGGAGCGCACCCCTGTGCATGAGGCAGCTCAGCGGGGCGAGAGCCTTCAACTCCAGCAGCTGATTGAGAGTGGAGCATGTGTTAATCAGGTCACCGTGGACTCCATCACACCCCTTCATGCTGCCAGTCTGCAGGGCCAGGCCCAGTGCGTGCAGCTGCTGCTGGCCGCTGGTGCCCAGGTGGGTGACCTTGTGGGGCTGATGGCTACCTAGCTGCAGCTGTAGGAGTGGATGGGATGGTCTCAGGAGCATATTAGAGAGAAGAAGGTCGTGCAAACACATGGCTAGTCGGGGTGTTCCAGTGAAACTGCTTAGGGAACTGGAAGCCATGGGGGTGGTGGGGTGGTTGCTGTGGACCAGAGCAGGGAAGCGGTTTTTTTTTTGGATGGGGCAGTTTTAGCAAAGTGCTTTAGCGTAACTCTGCTCGGAGACAGTCAGGGCAGAGCAGGGCAGCTATGGACCAGATGCAGATTCTCTGTGTGCAGTTGGTCTTGGGCTGAACAGTTGCTTTGTAGGTTTAGCCAACAGAGTTCTTGGTTCCAGGTTATACAGGGCTGGCAAAACAACTGGGGTGGGGTGCGGTGGGGGAATGAAAGTAACAGAATGAACTTCTGACCTGGTAGCTTTCGCTAGCATGCCTATTCACAGCACGGTTAGTTTTAGCGGCCAGTGGTTTCTGCAGACTATCAGCCTGCTTAGCAGAGCTGTCAGGATCTGCGCCAGCCCCTACACTGGTGTTTATAACGAATACCGCGCTCTAGTCTCTGAGTTCACCGAGAGCAGAGCGAAGGAAATGCACCATTTACTCCAAAACTTGGAACAAGTTCCGCGGTTTTCAGTGTGTAAAAGCTAAACTTCGGTAAATTCTGAGTTTGTTTTCCCTTTCTAGGGAGTTGCCCTCTTCCTGGATGGTGATTTTTCATACAAGCTGAGGCATGCTAAGCAGTATAGAGCACTTTGGTTTTTTTTTTTTTTTTTAAGTCAAAGCTGAGTTAAAAGTCATCTTGATACCCATTTCCCCAGCTTGCAACCTCAGGCTCTCCCTTTCTGCCCTATGTTTATTATCTGCCTAGGGTGGTAATGGGGGTGAGGCCGAGTTTCAGCCTGCCCTGGGAGGGAAGGGAGAATGAGGGACATCTATACTTACTAGCTAGACTCATGTGCATTCCTACCTCCAATCCATACGTCTTTCTCTTTGAACTCCCTCGCCTGGCTTGGTGCATAGCAGCAAACTGGTAATTTTAAGACACAGTCTTTCCAAAGATGGATCTGCATAAAGATTACAAGCGTCATCCCATTCATTTACCTCACCCTTTGACGTTTGTTTCTTCTGTTGTTGGAGGTGGATGCGCGCAACATTGATGGCAGCACCCCTCTTTGTGACGCTTGTGCCTCGGGCAGCATCGAGTGTGTGAAGCTCTTGCTATCCTATGGCGCGAAGGTCAACCCTCCTTTGTACACGGCGTCCCCGCTACACGAGGCCTGCATGAGTGGTGAGTCTATGTGTCAGGGTCCCCACTACACGAGGCCTGCATGAGTGGTGAGTCTATGTGTCAGGGTCCCCAC
>JAQHUG010000112.1:5706537-5719829 GCA_028555095.1 Dicrostonyx torquatus
TTTTCAGAGGAGTGAAACTTCTCCTTTCCTGGTGTCACGAGCTTACCTCCCCTAATGCTTCATTGGCTTAAACTAGGTCTTGTGTCCAAACCTGATCCCTGTAGTCCAGCTTTGTCAGCTTTGGATTGGAATACTTGAACCAATTACTATGACAGAGGAAAAGGGATTGGAGCAGTCAGAGCCCATCCTGGAGTTGAGGGGAGGTCTGTCTGCTCATCCCACCTCAACTCCCAACACTTTTTAAAAGGGAAATTTCTATACATCGAGGGTGAGTAGAATTTGGGGTAGGGGGCATCTCCTTTCTCCATGGAGGCAGTTAGGCATTAAGGAAAGATGCAGTCTGGGACAGAATGTACCAGGAAAGCAGAAAAGATGGTCCTGAGCCTTGATCCAAAGAAGAACTGAAGACGGGAGGAGCCAGGAAAAGGTAGACCAGATACAACTTTGATTTCTCATGGGCTCCCTCAACAGGATTGTGTTTTACATTTTTTTCCTTTGAGCTACCTTCTCCTTTGTGTAGTATTTCCAGCCCTCATAGAAGCAGAGTGAGGTAGCTTAGTAGGTACTCACACATCGAGTCTTACAAAAGCAAGGCATTTCTATACTGTGGAAGCTGAGTCATAGGCCTGTTGTGGACCTAAGAAGAGCCACATTCCACATCTCCATAAAATGTGCGGTAGGTGCTTCTGCAGTGACAGCAAAGGTCCTGACTCTGGTGGAGGAGCCGAGCCATGTGTGGAGTGCTCATACTGTACTCCACAGTGAACCAAGAGACGGTTGCACCTTTTCGCTTGTCGGGAGGGAGGCTGAGTTAAGGAACTAGGTTCTGTTTGCTGAGGAAGAGAACGGGCGAGGGTCAAAGTCCAGTTATTACGGTTAAGTAACGTTTCATCTGATCACTAACAGTAAATATTTAACTCTAATGGAAGCGCCCAGAAGGGGGTAGTTAAGGATTATTTGCTCTTCCGTCTCCTTGGCAGAGCCCGTGTTACTGTGTATTGAGTCACTTGTGCTGCTGTCCAGGGCTGTGGCTGTTCGCAGCTGTGTGTGAGGATGTTGGGCAGCCCTCACTTCACTGATTTCTGTTTTACTCCAAATCACATTAATCCTTTGTTGTTTTTGAAGCTAGGATTTTTCTAGGGAGCCAGCTTTGACCCCTTTCTCCGAAGCATGAAATCGACAGTTCTTAGGGCCTAGAAGGTGCTTTACCACCTTCCCCGACATGGCCAAGACATGAAATGCTCATTGTGCCACCAAGGGTATCCCTTCTGACATTCTTCCCTCCCTCTCCTTTGGTTCCCGCTCCAGCTTTCTAACAAAAATCTGCTGGTGTTGGTCATCTCTCACTGTTTCTGCTCTCCCTGAGCACTAACTTGAGCCCATACAGATTGCTGTGCACACACTTGGTCTGATGTTTCCAGTCGGCTTCCTTCTTTTACCCTCCTTCCTTTCTATCCAATCAAATAATACATATTATGGAAAAAATCTTATTGTTTACTTTGGGAGGCCACTTTGAAAGAGTCACTCAGGGTCCACGACCTTATCTTAGGAGCCAAGGTAGCTAACAGCAAGGAAGGAGGGGTGTCTCTTCGGATCTTTCCTGCTTCCTCTTTCTCTCCGACCTTGAGGGTATTTTGCTTCCTGATGTCTTTTTCTCCATTGTTAAAATTGAGATAATCACATTCCTTCCTGGTTGGCAAGAATATTGCAAGAATCAATAAGAGAAAGCCACTTAGACTCTGTGATCTTTACAATTTAGTTTTTATTACAAATTGTGTATCTAGCATTAAAATTTATTTTTGCACAATGGTTACAACAGTCTAAAAATTGTTTACTCCTATAAAGAAATGTTGAGAGAAAGCCATCTGAGGTAAGAGAGTGATTGGTTTGTGGGGCAATTACAAAATTTCATACTGATTTGTAATTTGTATGTGTGACTCAAGCCTTCTCCTTTGAGGAGTCAGCAGTCTGTCTCTCCTGACCTGAGCTTTCTGGATTTTGTGAGGAGGAACGGAAAGAGTACTCTCAGGATCACACTGTGGCCATTGTGATAAATACAGCCCTTAGTTCTAGAGGATTAAACAGATTTTAAAGCAAAAAGCAGGGCTTTTCCAATAGTGTTTCAAGTAGAAATAGCACTAACCAGTTGCTGGCATAGCTATGAATTTACAGCTGTGGTTTGAAACTATAATTTAGGGAATTTATTGATGCTAAGAAATTTGCTTAGTTTCTCTAAAATACTTTAATCTTTTCCAATTAATTGTTAGCTATTATTCTTTACTGGTTCAGGAAACTTCAAAGAAGTTTAACTTCTTCTACCAAACAAATTCTGAGGCCTTAAAAAATCCATTGTATAGAACCAGTGGGTCAAAAAGGTCATTTCACAGAGACCACTTTGTAATCATAATTTTTAACTTTCAAACATTTATCTTAAACTTTTATTTATCGTGATTGTAAGGATGTGAGCTCAGGTGTGCATGCTTCAGGTGTTATCAGAGGACAGTTTTGTAGAGTTGGTTCTTTCCTTCACTCTTTGTGTGGGTTCTGGGGATTGGGTTCATGGGTTCAGTTCACCAGGCTTGTGCTGAGCCATCTTGCCAGGCTAAGTCTTTATTTTTTAATGCATTTTAAGATGATGTATTTAGTTACTAATTCTTTGGATCTTTCTGCATGCCCCCAGAAAGATAAGGAGGGTGGGGCTAACCTTTAAACACATCATCAGTTTCCTGTGGTAGAGCAGCTGTGTCGTGTGGTGTGTCTGTATAAGGCCGCAACATTTGGGTGACTCAGGATGATCCTCTAAAAATCTAGGGACCTATGAGGACAGACTGTAGGGCACCTCAGAACAGACATTTGACACATAAGAAGCCTTTTATTTTGCTTTATATACATTTATTTGCTGCCCTCACTTTCTTTTTTTTTAATATTTATTTATTATATATACAATATTCTGTCTGTGTGTATGTCTGCAGGCCAGGAGAGGGCGCCAGACCTCATTACAGATGGTTGTGAGCCACCATGTGGTTGCTGGGAATTGAACTCAGGACCTTTGGAAGAGCAGGCAATGCTCTTAACCACTGAGCCATCTCTCCAGCCCCTGCCCTCACTTTCATAAGGAAAAATAATTATTCCTCTTGGATTTTGAGAAGGCACAGAAGAGGGCGTCTTGATTTTGTTTTCTGGATAGGGATTGCTTTTGTGCTCTGCCAAAGGATGATTTGTAGGTCAGTTTTCTTGGTTCCGAGTCCTCCCTTTGGTGACATTCTCTGCTCTGCCCATCCCCCCCTCCCCCAGGGGCCAACGTGAACGCAGCAAAACTTCATGAGACTGCCCTTCATCATGCGGCCAAAGTAAAGAACGTCGACCTCATTGAGATGCTCATAGAGTTTGGAGGCAACATCTATGCCCGGGACAACCGGGGGAAGAAGCCCTCGGACTACACGTGGAGCAGCAGCGCCCCGGCCAAGTGCTTTGAGTACTATGAAAGTGAGCGAGGCTCTGTTGTGCAAATATCCCCATAACCCAATGTCTTAGCTAGGGTTTCTGTTGCTGCGATGGAACACCATGACCAAATAGCAAGTTGGGGAGAAAAAGCTTTGTTTGGCTTACATTTCCATATTGTTGTTCATCATCAACAGAAGTCAGGACAGGAACTCAGACAGGGCAGTATCCTAGAGGTCATGGAGGGGGGCTGCTGACTGGTTTGCTTTCCCAGGTTTGCTCATCCTACTACTTTCTTATAGAAGCCAAGAAAAAGCTTAGGGATGGCCCCACCTACCATAGGCTTAGCCTTCCCTCGCTGCCTAGTAATTGAGAAAATGCCTTACAGCTGGATCTCATGAAGGCATTTCCTCAGCTGAGGCTCCTTCCTCTCTGTTGACTCTAACTTGTGATAAGTTGACACAAAGCCAGTCAGTACACTCGGTTGCCAGGAACCCCCACCAATCACCTTGGGTCCCCAGTTTGCTATTTCCCCTTGAATTTATGCTAACTGCTTTGAGTTGAGTGCTGAGCTCCTGTCCTTGGCCACTAGGATGTACTGGGAATACTTCCGTCTCTGGGGACGGTTTTGTATTGAAGCACCAGCTCTTGCTGTGTTCCTTGGCCTGCGGCCCCACTGAGGAAAGAAGCCTACAGTAACATGAGCAGGCTGCTAGCACCTTTCCTTGCGTAAACCCTTCACTCGTGTCTCATTTGGCTGGATGTATGACAAATGAGCCTCTTAGCCACAAATTAGTTCTTTGCTGATAAATCTATTTGCCAAATAGTGTCAAAAACAAAGCAACAATCCCCTCCAACAAAACAAAAGACCCCTGTCTCAAAAGACCCAACCCCACAGGATGAATCCCTGTGGAAACCACCTGAACCTTATAGCCTGACTTCATTCTCTGGTCCCTGGCTATCCGACTCTCCAGGGATGACATATGATCCATCCTAATTCTAGGGGGGAGGGAGGCTCTTCCAGTTCTGCCTTAGCACGCATTAAGTCACAGGAGGATGTACTTCTAGAAATTATTCTCTTACATTTCCATGTCTTTTTTTTTTTTTTCTTCCAGAGACACCTCTTACCCTCTCACAGCTCTGCAGGGTGAGCTTGAGGAAGGCCACTGGTGTTCGAGGGCTAGAGAAAGTCGCCAAGTTAAACATCCCTCCACGGCTCATCGACTACCTTTCCTATAACTGAGCTGCAAGCAGGAGGCTGGATAGGCTGGTGACTTGCCTGGCTGTCGCCTTGCTGTGCCTAGCCTTGGGCCCTAAGGAGTTCTGCCTGTTTCTCTGAAATACTGTCGTTGCTATAGATAGATTGCTGCTGCGCTGTGTTCTTTTTGGCTGTCCTTTTGATGTCTTCCTCTGAACTCTGGAGATCTCTGAAGGACCAGGTGGCCTGTGTCTGACGTCACAGTTGTGGATGTAACCCTTGCTAGTTTTCTGGAACTAATGCTGTCATTCTAGGCAGGACTCAGTTCTCCAGCTTTCCTCTTGTCACTGGCCTCTCTCTAAGGCACTCAAGACAGACAGTTCAAGGTGCACAGGGAATGCTGGGAACTCAGAACACTGATGTTGATTTTCCTATATCTGGGTGCCATGCCACAGAAGCATCAGGTTCTAAGCACCTGACCCAGTGACCTGGAATGACCATTCTGCTGGCATGTTGCCACTCGTACATTCTTTCTGGGGCAGCAGCTGACACTTTCCAAGGTCTCCCTGCACCCAGGTTTATCTCTCAGGGGCTTTCAGATCAGAGTGGGGAAGGCTCAGCCTTTGTACCCTGACATCTAGCAGTGTTTCATAGGACTCAATTCTTTTTAGAAAGTTTATGTTGGGTCTAGAGAGATAGCTCAGGACCAGAGTTCAGTTCCCAGCACTCACACCAGGCAGCTTACAATGGTCTATTACTTCAGCTCCAGGGGATCCGACACCCTCTTCTGGCTTCCTCAAGTATTCACACACATATATTTATATACACATACACATGCACACACACAGACACACACACATAGAGAAGAATACATAAATAGTAATAAAATCTTTTTAAAAGATTTAAAAGTTTATGTTGGAAAACCTTTAGAATATATACACACATATATGTATATATATGTCTCTATGCATATATATATGCTGCAACAAGATTTATAATGAGCCATGTAAACAATATAAACAATAGGTAATATGAAAGCATGTATTTCCTTGGGTAGTCATTTCCAATGTAAAAGGCTGTTAAAAGACTGTTTGAGACAGGGTCTCATCATGTGACTTTGGCTGTCCTGAAACTTGCTATATAGATCAGGCTGGCCTTGAACTCATAGAAATCCACCTGCCTCTGCCCCTTGAGTGCTGTGATTAAAGGTGTGTACCACCATGCCCCACTGTTTGAAGACTTTCAGGATTGTTGTTCATATGTTTCTCTATTTGCCAAACGGAGTCTTCACCCACCATTTAAAGGTAATTCTTTGAAGCTGCAAAACTAGTAAAACTGAGTTCCAGTACCCCAGCACCCATGAATTTATTTTTCTTGCTTCTGGAATGTCTATCATGCATAAGACATCAGTGCAAGACTTGAATGAGATGGGAATGAGATTCATCAGCCAAGGCAGGAAAAGAAAGTGGGCACAATCCCTTCCTATAGTAATAAAAATGAGCCCTACATTGTGGATGAAACATCAAGTCTTGCATTTGGACTGAATTTTCCTGATTAACATTGTATATCTTTTTTTGGGGGGGGATTCAAGACAGGGTTTCTTTTTTGTGTAGCTTTGGAGGCTGTCCTGAGACTTGCTCTTTAGACCAGACTGACCTTGAACTCCCAGAAATCTGCCTGCCTCTGCCTGCCGCCTGAGTGCTAGGATTAAAGGCATGTGCCACCACCACCTGACAACATTCTATATCTTAATAATACTGATGGAACCCCACATACAGCAGGCAGAACTAGAGAATTTTTCACTAGTCATTCTATACCAAGAAAGGCCACCTTCTTTCAGTTATATACAAGTTCTAAACAAATCCATGTTTCTGCATGTAATACCAATAACAGTCACTTTAAAAGGGCATTGGATCCTGCCTCTTTCATCTTTATAAGAGCCTCTCCTCTAGCAATAAAGCCCAATAGCGGCTCCATCCAGTTTATCTTTTAGCATAGACTACAGTTCTTTACTATTATTGCCCAATAAAAGTGGTTGAATGAAGTTTGTCTTTGTGTCTTATTTTTAAAGACACATATGCCAAGATGGGCTTCATCCTGTGACAGTTGAGTAGGGTCACTCCCTGTCTGGGGACCCAATGACTACCATTTTGGGTCCTTGTTCACTTTCTTTTTTCAAGACAGGGCTGTGGTGACATTTTGTTTATGCTCTAACAAATAAAGCTTTCCTGAGGATCAGAGTTCAGAGCTAGCCACACTAGTTAGTCATTGAGGCCAGGCAGGGGTGGCACACACCTTTACTGCCAGCACTTGGGAGACAGGAGCGGACGGATCTCTTTTAGTTCAAGGCCATCTTGGGCTACACAAAATTGATCTAAAAATTTTCTCTAAAAGAGACAGAGTTCACACAAAGGTGATCCTAGCATTTGGGATCACACTTCTTTAATCCCAGCACTAGGGAGGTGGAGACAGGAGTGATATGGCTGGCTAGAGAGAGGAATATAAGGCAGGAAGAGACAGGAACTCAGTACATGTTGAGGAGCAGACTGAGGATGCAGTCTGAGGACAGGATTGCCCCTTCGGTCTGAGCACTGGTAGAGGTAAGAGCTCTAGTGGCCGGCCACTCTGGTTCTCTGATCCTTTAGCTTTCACCCCAATAGTTGGCTGCACGTTTTTAATTATTAAAACCAATTAGAATTTGTGCCTCACTATGTAGCTCTGGCTGTCCTGGAACTCAATGTATAGACCAGGCTGGCCTCAAACTCACAGAGATTCACCTGCCTCTGTCTCCCAAGTGCTGGGGTCAAAGGCGTGTGTGTGCACACCTGGCTCCTTGTCACTATTAAGCAGGGCTGTGATGATAAAAAGTTTCTTTGCTTCTGTGGGTGGGCCTGAATTGCGTCAGCTATAAAGCTGGGGTTCAAACTTGGATCCCAAAGATGATCTTGACTAACCACCGACTGATCTTTTTACCCTTCAAATGAGGAAATGAAACCCACCCATTATTTTTGTTGGTTTTTGTGGGGCTGAAGCTAGGTGACTGAAGGGTGCTTAAATAAACCTGAAGTTCTCCTCAAGTGTCAAAGGTATATGGTTATGATTGATCTCTGGTTTTGTTGATGTTTGTAGATCTTACACCTGTCTAGGTCATTCTCTTTTGCCTTTGGGAGGTGCCATAATTTCAGGGGGTACTGTTGACATTTTGAAACTCTATGTGCAGTGGAAAGTTTGGAGAAGATATTTGCAATATATAAAACAAGCAACATAGTAAAAGATAAAACTAGCCGGGCATGGTGGCATGTAATTGGCTTTTTAAATTTTTCTTTTAACTCTTTGGGGGCCCACTACCCAGCTCCCAAATAAATACACAGAGATTTATCCTTACTTATGAATGCCTAGCCTTAGCTTGGCTTGTTTCTAGCCAGCCTTTCTAACTTAAATTATCCTGTTTCTCTTTAAACTACCTTTTGCCTCTTGGCTTTTACCTTTATTCTGTATATCTTTATTTCCATTTTACTCCATGGCTGGCTGGGTGGCTGGGTGGCAGGCCCCTGGCCCCCTCCTCCTTTCCTCACTCCTCCCCTGCTCTTCTCTAGATTTCACCTCCTGTTTATTCTCTCTGCCTGCCAGCTTGCCTATTCTTTTTCCTGAGTAGCTATTGGCTGTTCAGCTCTTTATTAGACCAATCAGATGTTTTAGGCAGGCAAAGTAACAAAGCTTTACAGAATTAAATAAAGGCAACATAAAAGAATGCAACACATCTTTGCACCATTAAACAAATATTCCATAGCATAAACGAATGTAACACATTTTAAACTAATATTCTACAACGGTGATACACAGTTTTAATCCCAACACCCAGGAGGCAGAAGCAGGAGGAACTCCATAAGTTTGAAGCCTGCCTACATAGCAAGTTCCAGGACAGCCAAGAATGGGGAGAGAGAGAGGTTACCAAGGAATCCCAGTGTTTTTTATTTTTAATTTTTATTTTTATTGTACATATATGAATGCTTTGCCTGCATATATATCTGTGCACTGCATGCGTGCACAGTGAAGGCCAGATGAGGGTATCAAATGTCTTGGAACTGTAGTTACAGATCATTGTGAGCAACCATATGGATGCTGGGAATCAAACTCAAGTCCTCTGAAACATCATCTGGTGCTTTTAACTGCTGAGCCAAATCTCTAGCTCTTTAGAAAAAGCTAATGCATAGAGAAATATCATCAACATGAAAAAGACCTTTTTAAAAAAGAAATACAAAGGGGAGAAAGAGAACTGTATGATTATTATAAACTGGATTCTCTCTGCTATGAAAAAGAGGTTTGAGTTATGTGATCTCCATTCCTCTACAGGCATTTTGGACCAATTATTAGATAAACTAAGTCTGACAGCCCTGGCTATGCTGCTTGGCTTACAGATTTGCTCTCATCTCCTCTAATGGAAAACACTGGATAAAACACCATTCAGGGTTCAGTCCTACTGCTCCTGCATGACTCACCCCTTAGATGATTGCAAGCCTTCTATTTTAGAGGTGCCATGGACAAAGTCCCCAGCTTTGAGCCCTGCCTAAGGGATCATTCTGTAAATGCATCAGTTACCCCAGCTTGTAACAGGGCGGCTGGACAACCCCATTCCTGAGTGCCTCCTGGCCTCTGCAGGCATGGGGCTGGAGGGGGAAGAAGGAGTGCTGATGAATCCAAGAAACTATTTATATCTGGGTGCCTTATAGTCTTCCAGGTAAGGAGTTGAGCCTTATCTTGAAATACTATCTACAATAGCCCACCCAACTTCTAGGTAAATCTTTGGAGAGTTGGGAAATCGTTTGTGATAAAAAGAACACCTTGGCATGCTTGGTTCTTCCCTAGGTTGCTTGGTTAGAAAGCAAGCTTTCTTCTGGGAGACACCCTTCCCTTCTGAGCAGTGATGTTCCTTTATTCACCAAAGAGGGCATAAAAATTGGTCTGAGAACAAAGCCCTCCAGCTCACTCATATTGCAAGCAGCTGAGCTGACCCACAGGCTAAGGCTGTACCACAAAAGCATTGGCAAGCTGTGGACTGTGCCCGCCATTTGGACAGCCCCATGTTTTGTGGAAGGGCCTAGAAGCTACCCCCGGTCCCTACAGTCTTTGCTTTCTTTCTTTTTCCTACCCTGGTAGCACATGGCCTTGTTAGCCAGGCTTCAGTTACACCTTCAGGAAAGTCATATTATTCTGGCAATTTGAACGAAATCGTGTTTTCGGTTGGTCCAGTCTAAACAGTGTCTCTGAAAAGCCTAAAGTTTCCAAATGATGAATAAATGAAGAGATTCATATTCACTCTTGCTTTGTTTATTTGTTTAAAGACGATTTTACTTCCCTGCAGCTGGTCTCCAGGTGTATGCTTCTTGGGATCACGGTCTTTGAAGCTGGGGAAAATTTGCTCCTGAGCTCCAAGCCAGTACATTTCCCTTGTTTATGAGTTTCCATGCCAAGGGCTCAGCAAAGGCAACTCCCACTGCCTTTTGCTATTAACCTGAGTCCTGAGGCTCATCTTGCTCCACGAGGGACGGAGCAGTGAGGCAGGACAGGAAGGAACATTCATTCATCGCTTGCCCCCCTCCCCATTTTTTCCGTCCTTCTCCCTTTAGCTTTGCTTTTATTCCCCCATTACCAGGTTTTGTTTCACATTCTCCACTGAGCACCAATGATGCGAGAAGAAACCTAGAAAGTGGTCTCATCCTAGATTTCAGAGTCCTTTTTTCCAGGGAAGAGACCCAGGAGTGTGCAGCATGTGGCCGGCAATGGAGTAGTTTCACAGGCTGGATCTTCTCTCCCAGTGGGGTGGTGTTAGGATGTGAAGCCTCTGGGAGGAATGAGGTTGGAGGGTGGAGCCTTTATTATTAGGGCCTTCATAGGAAAGCCACTTTTTTCCTTGCTGTCGCAAAACACCTAACAAGTGAGGGTGTTTATTTTGGCTCTCAGTTTGTGGGAATCCAGTCCATCATGGAAGAGAGGCTGGAGTGAAGCCTGTGATATGGCTCCATATCTGGGGCCATCAGAAAGCAGAGAGCGCAACCAGAAGCTGGACTGGATCATAACTCTCAAGCCGGCCATTCCCTGGTGATGCTTTTCCTCCAGTAAGGCCCTGTCTCCTAAAGTTTCACAAGCTCCCGCAAGCAGTGCCAGTAGCTGGGCACCAGGAATTCAAACACATGAGCCTCTTTGGGTTGCGGGGCATTTTTGCATCCAAGCTATAGTAGTGGCCTTATAAAGAGAGTCCCTGTAGAGTTGCTTTGTCCTCCCTATCACATGGGAAGTGCCACACATGAACCAGGACACAGTTCTTTACAGAAGCAAATATTTTAAGTGGTTCCTGTCTCTTCAGTCAGCCAATAACAATGCATATTTTTGTATTCAGTTAACAATTAATGAATACCATTGACAGAGCTTAGATTTGGTCACATCCTGTCCAGGTAATGAAGGAGAACTGCCAAGTCACCTGTTCTGCCCAGGCTGTGGGGAAGACATCGTGGGAGTGTGTCTCATTGCGGCAAGGGATTATGATGTGTCTGAAAGACCGAAAGAGTGAACAAACACTAGAAACCTAACGTGACCATACAAAGTACAGTTTAAAATACAAGTGTGAAAAAGTGAGGAGAAAGCTTTATCTAATTTCTGAAGGTATTTCTGAGACTTGGATGGACTGTGAAAGTTCACTTGATATGGATTATATCTTGAATTTTTTTCTTTTTTGTTTTTTTTTTAAAGGTTTATTTATTATGTATACAGTATTCTCAGTATTCTGTCCAGAAGAGGGCACCAGATCTCATTACAGATGGTTGTGAGCCACCATGTGGTTGCTGGGAATTGAACTCAGGACCTTTTGGAAGAGCAGGTGGTGCTTTTAACCTCTGAGCCATCTCTCCAGCCCCCTTGAATTTTTTTCAAATAAAGAAGTTTCTTATGTTAAGGAGATAGCTTGGTTAATAAAATGTCTGTAAACACAAGGTCATGAGTTTAATCCCTAGAATCCACTAAGAAGAAGAAGGGGGAGAAGGAGAAGGAGGAGGAGGAGGAGAAGAAGAAGAAGAGGAAGAGAAGGAAGAGGAGGAAGAAGAAGAGGAGGACAAGGAAAAAGAAAAGGAAGAAGAAGGAGGAGGAAGAGGAGGAGGAAGAGAAGGAGGAAAAAGAGGAGGAGGAGGAGGAGGAGAAGGAGGAGAAAAAGGAGAAGAAGGAGAAGGAGAAGAAGAAAAGCTATATGTGATAGTGTGTGCTTGTAATCCTAGTGATGGGGAGGTAGAAACAGGTGAATACCTGGGTTCATACTCTTCCTATACTCTCCTAAGCATGTTGAGAAAACACCTGACACTGGATACTTTCCTCAGTGTATTCCCCTGGGAACATGCTGCTAGACCACAGACAATCTGAGGTTCAGAGGTTCCACTTTCTGCAAAAGGATTTCCTAAGAAAATAGTCTGCAGCTAAAGGGTTACCCCAGAGTGCTTTTTCTTTTTCTTTCTTTTCCTTCCTTCTTTCTTTTTTTCTTTCTTTCTTCTTTCTTTCTTTTTTTTTTTAAAAATGAGGACAGAAACTGTCCCCACTCTGTCACTTGTCTGGATGTAGTGGCTTCCTGACACACAGAGCCATTCCATTGTGGGGTTAGCAGTGACTTGTGAGTCTCTGTCTGCAGGTAACCATCTGCTGGGTAGGATATTTGCTTTGAGTTACTGTTTCCATGTGGAAAAAAGAAGTAGCTCCCACCTCATGAGGCTGCTCAAAGGGAAAACTTTACAGAGGGCTTTGATCCACTTGGAAAAATACAATACACAGAAGAAATACAGTTCAAGGTTGCTGGTCCTTATTCATCCACATGGTAGAGATTTTGTGAGCATTTTTGGATCTCTTCCATTCATCAATCATTTACTACAGTGTTCAGAACACGAGGAAGAAAGTAATGAGTCACACCTGGTCAGAGGTAACCATCGGTTGTTCACGGGCACAAAGCACATACAGTTACTGTGTTCACTTATGCAATCTCAAATGCCTGCCTGACTCTGGAACTCTAACAAAGGGCAGCAGATGGCAAAGAGGAACACAGATTTAAGGTCCTCAAAGCGTATTTCCTAGTTAGGGGATATTTCTCCAGGCAGCGGAAAGTAGAGGTCGCAGTTAAAAAGGGTCCTTGGCTGTGCCCTAGTAATCCAAGCCCATCAGATTGGAGCAGCAGGAGCTCCAAAGCACCAGGCTGTGCAGACCGCCAGTTAAACTGAGGCTAGGTGCTAAAGTGAAGGAGGATGGAACGGAGGAGAATGCAAATGGCTGGAATAGCGCTTCTCAAAGGGTAGCTCCCCGCCCCCTCCCACGCCCCATCAGCACTCTGGAAACTAGCTAAAAGCTAACTAACTCCTGGGCCCATCCGAGACTTACTTGAAACTCAAATGGTGTGTCCTGGAATCTGCATTTTGAAGTGTTTTTTTTTTTTTTTTGCTTTTTGTTTTTCTTTTAAATTTTTTTGAGATACGGTTTCTCTGCGTAGCCCCGACTGTCCTGGAACCCGACCTGTAGACCAGGTTGTCCTTGAACTCAGAGATCCGGCCTGCCTCTGCCTCCAAAGTGCTGGGATTAAATGTGTGTGCCACCACTGCCCAGCTGGGAATTTGCATTTTAACAGACC
>JAQHUG010000112.1:5720672-5743021 GCA_028555095.1 Dicrostonyx torquatus
ATAATCTCTCTCTATCATTTAAGACAAAATCAATCTTAGAAAAGAAAGCATGAGGCTGTGTTTCAATGAAACTTTATTTACAAAAACAGTGGTGAATCTAGATTTACTTCATGGACATAGTTGGACAACCCTTAGCATATACGCTTAAAGATATCAAGGAAAACATTTTTATTATTTTCTTAACCTGTCTTTCATAGCTTCTAATGGTTGCTATGGCACCAGTCAGCATCACCCATGTTCTAGACAGGAAGATCCAGGGAAAGCTGGACTAAAGAGGTGTTTGCCTGCTGGGGAGAACTTATTTACAGCATTGCTTTATTGTTGTTTGCTTGTTTGGTACATTGACATTCACAAAGTGTAAGGTTCTCTCTTTAGGAAAGACGAGGAAGCAAGCAGATTAAAGCCCCAGCAGCTGCCGACACAGCTCCCTCCCTCTTTCAAATTTTCCATCTTAGAACAGACCTGTGCAAAGTTCCGAGCAGGAGCTCAGTCAATAAAGACACCTTAGCTTCTTGTCTCTGGTCTTACCTAACTTCACTCCATTATTCAGCTGTCAGAGAAAAAGGTAACCTCCCAGTCCAATTTACAAAAAGGTGACTTAAAATTTCCAACCTTTGTTGAAAAAAGCACAAACCACTCCAGACTCTTCAGCAACCCCTTTTGTGTGTCTTGGAGTTTCAGGTGGAGAACAAAAGACTGGAAGAGGCAGGGAAGGCAGGAAAGGGACCATTAAGCATTGCTCAGGCTGCAGTAATGGTTAGCAGCTTTAGGAGAGTGGAGTGGTGAGCTCAGAGCAGCTACATGCTGTGATTGATGGTGTGTGATGGGTACCAGGAATGACCTGCACTGCTCCTTCAAAGGCCTGACGCCACCTGATCACCAATGCTATGCCAAAGCGTGTTATGCAAAGACAGGGCTTCTACTCAAAACCCAGGCATTAGAACATTCTTTCCAACATAGATGAGATGAGACCATGACTCCCTCCCCGTCCCCATGTTTTTGTGTGTTGGGCATTGAACCCAGGGCCTTGTGCATGCTAAGCAAGCACTCAACCACTGAGCTACACGCCCAGCCCTCTATCAATCTTTTAGGCCACCTGGTATAGCGGGAAAGCCCATCATCACCTTTCAGACCAAGGGACAGCCACGTTACTCAGGGCCCTCCAATCCAACAGCTTCTCTAGCTTTGCTCTTTCTCCTCACTCCTTCCCAATTTTCCAGGATGCCTCTCTTTAGTGAAAACAGGATAGGATGAGAAAAAAATGCCTAAGTCAGCACGGAATCAAATAGAGCTGACAGAAGAGGACAGGGTAGTCCCCTCAAGCTTCCCCCTGTGACTTGGGTGAGTATTCCCAGTTATCACACAAACTCAGCAGCTGTCTCTGACATCCAAATTGGTCATGGCTCTTCCTTTCCAGTACCTCACTGGCCTTGTCTCTTTAATCTGGCATGGTTTATTTACTACTACTACTACTATTATTATTATTATTATTATTATTATTATTTGAGATAGGGTCTTACTGTGTAGCCCAGGCTGACCTTGAACTTGAGATCCTTCTATCTTAACCTCCCAAGTGCTGGGTTTGGGTACCATCATGCCTGTCCCAGCTCTGAAAGTTTTTGTGATTCCCTTGCTTGGCAGGCCTGGTGTGGACTGAACTTTGTCTCTCTCCAAAACTCGTACTGGGAAGCACTTCCTTCTCAGATGTTGTAGGAGAAACCTTGAAGGAGAAGACTGAGGTTAAATGCAATCCCAACAGTGGACTCTGGTCTGATAGGACTACTTCATACAAGAAGAGGGAGACACACCAGAGATCTGTTCCTTAGTGCCAGATCTATGTGAGGACATGCAAGAAGACAGTCATACACAGGCAGGAAGAGACTTCACTGGACTTGCACTATGCCCTTGATTTTGGGACTCCTAGCTCTCAGAACTGCAAGAAAATAAGCGTCTATGTTCAGTTTATGGTACTTTTTATGGATGAAGCTGATAAGTCAGAAATCCTGAAAAGAGTGGGTTTAAATGTAGGCTCTGGATATTGAGGCTCTAATTTGTAAATTTCGTAAATGCTAATATTTGCAAATGCTGATGTAATCTGAACACTATTCTCAGACAGCCATGTGAACATAGTGAGGGGGTAATTTTGATTACCAACTTGAGTGGATGTAGAGTGATCCAGGAGAAACACCCTCCCTTTATGTAGGTGGCGCCAGCCCATAGACTGGGGCCCCAGACTGAGTCAGAGCAGAACGTGAGCTGAGCATCAGCCTTCATCTTTTCTTGCTTCTTGACCTACGACCTCAAATTCCTGCGCCATGCCTTCTCTGCTACGATGGCTTGATCCCCTCAGACCGTGAGCCGAAATAACTCTTCCTTCCATGGCGTGCCTTGCTATATACTTGGTTGCAGCGACACAAAGAAACTAACAGAAGCAAGAGGTAAATAGGCAGAAGAGAACAACAGGCGCCCCTAGCCTGCATCTCACCCTGAAAGGTTTTCAGTGGGCACAAAAATCTTCTTAGTGATAGGGCAAACACCTTCCTTTCTCATGGCTCAGCTGATTGACAACCCTGGTGCACTCCCGTTGAGGATCCCTGTGTCTTGGCAGCTGCTCCCAAATAACCATTCAGAGACTTATTATTAATTGTGGATGCTTAACTGGTAACTTAGGCTTGTCTCCATCCAGCTCTTACAACTTAACCCATTTCTGTTCATCTATGTGCTGTTCCGAGTCTGGTTTACCTCATCTGTGAACTTTCCATGTTGCGTTGTCTGCATCTGCCTCTTCCCAGCATTCTCTCTGCCCTGAAAACCTTGTCTAGCTATTGGCCAATTGGCTTTTTATTAATGAGAGCAACGCAACACATTTTCACAATGTATAGAAGGATTATTCCACAGCACTGAAGAATGATTCCCTTTTGGGTCTCCATGGGCACAGCTTGTAACTGGACCCAAACATCTGGTCTTGAGTTTGACAACAGTCGCAATTATACTTGATTCTAACAGTTTCCCAGTGAGCCTTAATATGTATTCAAACACAAAAACCAGGTTCTGGGTACCATCATCCCCGAATCCTATCTATGGTGTGGCTCAGAGAATGAGCTCTAATGTCTTTGCTAAGGGGAGGAGAACATCAGAACAGTGGTCCTCTGGGTCCTTGGCTACCTCTTGCCATGTGGGAGGGAACCTGCTTACCCTCCCCAGACCTCTGCCTTTCCTGGATTCTGCACATGCACTCCATACAGCAAAGGCCCCAGCATCTCAGCAGCCCTTTGCTCTCTTATCCTCAGATAGATCTAACTTTGATATGGGTGGCCAGTGGGGCCCTGTGGAGGTGCCAAGGGGTCCAAAGGCTCCTACTTGGAGAGAGGGTTTCTGGGGCCAATGGGTAAAGGTTTCATCAGTATTTGAAGCCTCTAAATTTTAGCCACATTATGGAGTTGAGGGGTAAATAAGAAACTGTTTTGAGTTGGTTGAAACCCAGGGTAACAAGGATGTCTGGCAGAGTGCCCTGGCCTTTATATGAGCCTAGCATAATTGTAGGACAGGATCATAAAGGTTAACATCTTCCCATCTCAACCCAGGGTCAGCAAAGCTAGAAACAGAGAGATTTAGAATAGAATCTGGCCACCTCAATCCCTTGTTTCTTCGGCAGATCATCACCTGCCTTCTTGCTGCCTGTGCAGGTTTCCTCCCATGGCTCCTCATGGTTCAGCGTCTACCAAAGAAATGATAAGAAGAAAAGAAAAGGGGCTGGAGAGATGGCTCAGTGGTTTTCCAAAGGTCCTGAGTTCAATTCCCGGCAACCACATGGTGGCTCACAACCATCTGTAATGAGGTCTGGTGCCCTCTTCTGGCCTGCAGACATACATACACACAGACAGAATATTGTAGACATAATAAATAAATAATAAAAAAAGAAGAAAAGAAAAAAGAAAAGAAAAAAGAGGGCTCCTAACTGTGTCTCTCGCGAAAGAATGTGCCCATTTGTAGCCAGACACTAGGAAGGAGGTGTTGAACTTTTCCCAATGATAGATCCAGGGAACTGGGAGTCATTGCCTTTAGTTATGTCCCCGATAGTGATCCCACCAGGCTCCAGTAGACAGTCCCAATATAATAGTCACAAGATGGCTAAACTAAATGGGTCACAAAATCAACCCAAAAGTCGTGAATCTGGAAAAGGGACAGAGTTGGGTGTGGTATAGTTGAGTCAAGGAATCATCCTAAAATATTGTCAGCCAAGAGTTAAGCACAAATTTATGGCGTTGAGTTGTCAATATGCACAGATTTTCTTAATGGCTTTGGCCATGCTCTGAAGGGCAGGCTAATTTGTAGCCTGTTGTCTGTTCTGACGTTCGGCCACATGGGGGCACCAAAGCACCAGCCTGGTGCTGTCAAGAGATTCCCGCCTGTCTGTGTTAACTGTCTGTGTTCTCCAAGCTGCAGAGGCTTGGGCCTGTCATTGAGAAGACCGCTCACTGCTCCCCAATATTTAGTAATCTCTGTGACTCTGGGGCCACCGAATGCAACTCAGTCTTAGGAGTTGAAGCTAGACTGATACCTCACACGTCAGAACTGAGTTGATCTCTTTGGGGGAGTGTTACTTCCATGGTCCTTGAACTATTTACTTGTAATGCTCAGGGTTTGGACAAGACTCATTCCTAAGGAATCTTTCTGTCCTTAGGTTTTTTTTTTCCATCTTTTTTTTAAATTGAAATTTAAATTTTGAGTTTTCTCCCCAGCTTTGTAGAGCTGTAATCCCTTACAGCTTAAACTATGTAAGTTTAAGGGGAACAATGTGGTATTATGATATGTGTCTACTGTGAAATGATCACCACAGGCAAAGTAGTTACTGTGTGCTATGATTTCTGTATGTAGTGGGAACCGTTCAGGCAAACTCAGACAACTTTAAGTGCACAATGCAGGACTGTCAGCTAGAGTTGCCGGGTTGTGTGTTAGCACTTTGACTCATTCATCCTGTGTAATGGAACTCTTTCACACTTTGGCTAATTCAGTGTGTGCATGTATGTATGTGTGTGTGTGTGTGTGTGTGTGTGTGTGTGCGTGCACACGCACGTGTGAACACATGCAGAGGCAAAAGAAAAAAAGGTCAGCCTCAAGTGTTGTTCCTCGATCACTCTTTATGGTTTTAATTTAATTTTATGTATATGTATGTGTTCGTGTGTATATATGTGCACCACGTATGTGCAGAAGCCTGAGGAGGTCAGGAGTGGCATTAGATCCCCTGGATCTGGAGTTTCAGAGGTTGTGAGCTGCTGTGTGGGCAATGGGAATTGAATCTAGGTTCTCTGAAGAGGAGTAAGTGCTCTTAACCTCTGAGCCATCTCTCTCCAGCTCTTCTATCTTAGCTTTTGATACAGCGTCTCTCACGGATTCTGAAGTTCTCCAATTGGATAGGCTGTCTGGCCAGTGAGCCCCAGGATTCTTTCTGCCTCTGCCTTTCCAGTGTTGGAATCATACATGTGTGTTAATATGGCCAGATTTAAAAAAGCTTATCCTTTATTAATTTTAGCTATGAATACACATAACTTACATGTATGTGTTTGTGTGTAGGTATGAACATGTGAGTGCAGACACAAGCGGAGTACGGAAGCATCGGATTTATTTCCCGGAGCTGGGGTTGCAGGTGGTTGTGAGTTGTCCGATATGAGTGCTGGGACCCTAACGCAGGTCCTCTGAAAGAGCAGCATGTTCTCTTAACTGCCGAGCCTCCATTCCACATTTCAGTTCTGGAGGAAATACGCCAGGATTGAGCTTCTCTTTCGCAGCACCTCCAGCTTCTGACACCTGTTGGTTTGGCCTTTTCCTTGCCTGTGTGACCTTAGGTAAGTCACTTGCCATCTCAATTTCTAGCTTTGTCTATCAGGGTGCCTTCATCCTGTCCCAGCGTATTTCTTAGGGAATAGGAGGGAAATGCACTCCAGCTTGTGAGCTGAGAAAGGCCTTCCATTGGAGTCTGTTTTGGAGGATGGTGGTTGGAGATGTCATCGGTTATAGACCAGAAACTTTACCCCAGAGGTTAAGTTGAAGGGGTTGGAAACAGGGGTGGGAATGTGTCTGAATGTTGGTAGAGAAAAACTATTCAGGGCAGAACAGAACTCCAGAGACACATTCTACTCATTCCTTCCAACAACCATAACAAGCCAACAATACAATAACTCTAGGTGGCTTGGTTTGGGCACCTCCACCCTTCCCCTGCTCATGAGCAAGTTTGTAACTTAGACCAACAGCTTTTAAAAATGTCTCAGGGGTTAAGAGCACTTGCAGAAGGCCTGGGCTCAATTTCTAGCATCCACATTTACTGTTATAAAAAATTAAAAATGCTGCAGGACAGCAGTAGGCAGCAGAGACGCTGTAGGTTCCCAAGCAGTGGTAGCAGGCCATGTGGCGGCAGGCAGTGGGCCCTGAGAGCAGCCAGTCCCAGGCAGAGATGGCTGCCAGTCCCTGAGCAGTGGCTGGTCCCAGTCAGGGAGACACGTGGTGGGCTGGCAGGCGCCAGAGACATGGATAGGCACGCCATGCAGAGTAAAGTTTAACATTTATTAGGGTTATGGAGGGGAAAGGGGGAAGGGGAGAAGAAGAGAGACATAAAGAGAGAGGGAGAAAGAGGAGACAGAGGAGAGACAGACAGAAGTGGGGGGGGGAGGAGGGAAGTGGGGAGAGAGAGAGACAGAACCTGCCTCTCCAAGAGGAAGACAGGAAAGAGCATTCTCAGGCCAGAAGCTGAAGATCAGCCTGCCTCAGCTGATGGGGGAGGGACTGGGCGTGACTTTTCTCTTAAAGTGCCAGAACCATAACATTTACAACCTCCAGTCCCAGAGTTTGACACAATTTCTTCTGGCTTCCAGGGAATTTCTACATGCACATGGTGCACAGACATACTTGTAGATAAAACATCCATATACATAAAATAATAAAATCAAATTTAAAGTGCATCTATCTATCTGTCTGTCTGTCTGTCTGTCTATCTATAGGTTTTTATGATTGGCCTTTTAATAACTAGCATCAATCCATCCATGAGGGTGAAGCACTACAGAAAACCTCCTGTTTGGCCCCTCCTCCCACTATTGTTACATTGGGCACTCTTAGGTAGGATAATGATGACAGGAAGCCCTAACACTTTTGTGTGATTGCCTGGGACACTTCTCTAGCCACATTTGAGTGTTTTTTATAATGCTGTTGATTGTTTTGCATTTAAGCATCTGGATATCTCTCTGGGGCCCAGACTCTGAGCAGTGGTGCAGAGAATCATGGGAACTTTTGACAGGACACACACAGTTCTCGATCATCCCTGCTTCTGGAATATGTCAGTCTAGGGTGGGGGTCCTAAAACCTGCATTCTTTTAAGGCACAGCCACCCAGGTGAAAGAACACCCTGCCAATGGGAGGAAGGAAGGAATCTTTTTTACTCGTGGGTGGCTTCCCTGCCTTCAGTTCCCTTTTGACCACTTCTTTTGATTGGAATTCATATCTTGGTATATTGTATACAATTCTGGAAAAGAGGATGTAAAAATAACAATTCTTTGGAAGCAGCGTTTCCCCATCTTCTGTTTAGTCTGGGGTGGTGTGCTGCTGTTCCAGGACTCTGGTGGAATGCTGCTGGTGACAAATTCCCTAGCTCCCCACAGCCGTCTCTGTGCACACAATCCATATGCTCTTGCTGTCAGCCCTAAGTGCAGGGCTAGTAGGGTGCTGCCAGATGCAGGGTTGGCCCAGGACACTCTTGGTCCTGGTCGGTTCTGCAGACTGGAACCTAATTCTGTCTTTATGTGCTTCCAAGCAAGTGATAAGCGAAGGACTGCTAGCTAGCGTGTGAAATGCAGTCTGAGGTTAGCACAGTCCAGAGCACAAAGCCAGGCTTTCAGATGGTCCCTCATGCATGATCAGACTGTCCAGTCAACACCAGCCATGAAACACTTTCTAGGTGGCTCCTCCCACTTTCCTGCCTTTGCTCCTAAGTCTATGTGGTTCCTTATGGTTGCCCAGTCTCTTTATCCAAGGCCTCTTGTGCTGGTCAATACTGTCAGCTTGACGGGATCTAGAGAAGTGGTTCTCAACCTCTTTAGGGCTACGACCTTTTAATACAGTTTCGCATGTTGTGGTGACCCCAACCATGAAATTATTTTTGTTTCTACTTTATAACTGCAATTTTCCTACTGTCATAAATTATAATGTAAATGTCTGATGTGTGTCTGAGTGGGTTGCGACCCACAGTTTGAGAACCACTTATCTAGGGTCACCTAGGAGACACACCTCTGGTCTTTCTTGCCTGTGAGAGAGTTTCTAAGACTGGGTTAACTGCAGTGGGAAGATCCACTCCAAATGTAGGCAGCACTATCTCGCGGGCCCACTGGGATCCCCATCTCTCTCTGCTTCCTGCTTGTGGATGTAATGTGACAGTCACATCATATTCCTGCTACCATGCCTACCCAGTCGCTAGGGATTGAACCCTTTCCCTTCAGTAAGTTGCTTTTGCCGGTGTTCTTGTCACAGCAATCAGAAAAGTGCCTAATACATCATCCTTCAGGCTGGGCCCCCTCAGGGGAAACACTGGCCACTTTCCCCAGAGCTTGTGGATTCTCTGTTTTCTCCATACAGTCTCCAGAACCAGTCATAACAAGTTTATGGAAAAATGAAGGGGGCAGAATAAGTAAAAACATGCATTTTGGCCTCAAAACAAACCCAGAAACAGATTCACTTCCAAACCACTTCAAGCTATTACATGACAAGGTGCAGATGCATGGGCTGTGGCTTCTGCTTCAGTGGGGTCGTCCCCAGCCTTGAAGAAAGGGTCAGTTCTGGGAGTACATGAAGGCGGATTGTGCAGCAAGAGAGGGGATGGTCCCTTGGATCAGGGTTGAAAACGCCGTGTTCAGACAGGGCTTCCCACCCAGAGCCAGCTAACAGAGGAGAGAAAGCAGGCACCTGGGAGAACAGGACAGACAGCCTCTGCACTGCTATGACTGTGAGGCGGCCTTCTCATGCCTACTGCTTCCTTTCCCCTTTTCCTTGGTCTTCAGGCAACCGCAGCCTCTCTTGAGATGGCCTTTTGGTGGTTTTCCATGTTAACTCTTTGCAGAAGCTCTTCTGGCCCATTTGGTTACTCATAGGCCCCAGGGAGAGATGGGCCAAGGCTCGGGGACATGCAAGTCCTGGCTTATTCCCTTCTGTCTGCACAGAATTGCCTTTCTTTCCATTTGCCTCTGCATCCTGTCCAGCCACAGCCGGGGGTCTGTACTGAGCTTGGAGATGGTGTTTCCCTCCTGTTTTGCCTGCTCAAGTGCATGACCACTGGCTGTGCTGTGGGAGGTGGACATGAGCCCTTTCTGCAGGAGAAATGGTCTGGTGGTGTCGGCGTGGGTGTCAGAGAATGGTCTGCGACTCTGACCCATGAGACTCCCGGCTGGAAACAGATCGACTCCCTTCTTAACACAGTGCTGACAATTCCATTAGGTTGAGCAATAGTACCCCTGAGACTGTGTTTTAGGAAGAAAGAGGCAGAACGATTTGTTCATTCATTGACTCACAAATCCATCCTCTTAGCAGTGAATGGAGACCTATATTATTCTAGTCTCTCTCTGTAGATTGACAGGTGGGTTGATACAAACAGCTGGCCCAAGACAGAATGGGGCTCTTGCATGGTGCTCTAGCGGCAGCTCTGCGCTGTGGATCGGCCAGGCTGCAGAACCACAGGGAAAAGCACAGGGCTGGAGCCTTGACCCTTGGCCAGCGGAGGCTGCAGCTGTTACTGATTACCATGCCTGCCTCAGCCCTGGAGGACCGGCTGCCCTTTCTCCAAAGAGGAAATGCTGATACCTCCCACAAATTATAGAGAAAAAGCACAAGCCTGTGGCTTTATGGGACCAGCCAAGGCTTGGCCTTCAAGGCCAGGGCCTTGGGCGCTTGCTCCTTACACTGCCTATCTGAGGGACTGGACTGGGAGAGCACTAGCAAGGACTCAAGCGTGGCTTCCCTATTGCCTGTCCTTGTTGGACATGAGCTGGGTCAGTGTAAAACAGACCTCTTTCTTGACATGCTTGTGCTGAGACATAGGTTACCAGAACTTTTCAGTACAGGGAGATAGATCCTGGCCAAGTTATCTAACTCTCTGACTTTCTATATACTCACCAAGAACTTGGGGGTAGTTGTATTTTTTTTTGCCCCAAATTTCTTGTGTGTGTGTGTTCATGAGCATGCGTGTGCACATATGTTCATGCGAGTGCATGTGTATGAGGGAATGGAAGCCAGATGTCAAACATAGGTCCTGTTCCTTGGGAGCTGTCCATCTTGCTCTTTTTTTTTTTTTTCTGAGATGCTCTCACACTGCAACTTGGGGTTTGGGGGTCAGACCAGGTTGTTGGCCAGCAAGTCCCAAGGATGCTCTATCTCCACCTCTCCAGGACTGGGATCGCAGATTCTATGCTTCTACTCCTGGCTCTTTTATGTGGCTTCTGGGGCTTAGACTTGGGTCCTCATGGCTGTGTAGCAAGCATTTTGCTGATTGAGCGATGTCTCCAGGTCAACCCTTCAAAATTCTTTCAAAGCTATTATTATTTATCAGAGGAAAAGACAATCAGTATCTTAACTACTTTCAGTGGAAACCTGTAATGTGCGAAGTGTGGTTCTAAATCTTTCCCGTGGATTAGCATGTTGAATTCTCTATGGGCTAGATACTTTTGTGACCTCTAGATTAGCACTAAGGGAAGGGAGTTCCAGAGAAGTCAAGAAATGCACACTGAGTCGAACACTTAGGATT
Organism: Dicrostonyx torquatus; assembly: GCA_028555095.1. Classification (NCBI taxonomy): domain Eukaryota; kingdom Metazoa; phylum Chordata; class Mammalia; order Rodentia; family Cricetidae; genus Dicrostonyx; species Dicrostonyx torquatus. The sequence continues at coordinate 5,731,450 of JAQHUG010000112.1, forward strand.
CCCACCAGGGCATTAGATACCAGAACTCACACTTCCATCTCCCATGAGGCAGGCAATCAACCAAGGCCACTGCCTCCTCTTGGAGCTCACTGACTTCATCTTTAAAGGAGAGCCCTGAGCCCTGTCCTGACGCTGTCTACTGCACTGAGCAGCGAGCTGATGAAATACACGTAGAGAGTGACAGCCGAAGAACAGTCACGCCCGAGCTGTCTGGGTGCAGGGCAAGGATCTTTGCTCTTACATGGCCTCAAGGCATTTTTTTTTTATTTTAAAATATATTATTTTGATTTTTTTCTGGAGAATTTTATACAGTTAGCAATGTATTTTCATCAAATTCCCCTCCCATTCCTTCCTCCAACTCCTCCCAATTCACTTCCCACATCCCTCTCCAATTTAGTTTTTAAATAATCCACTGAGCCTAATTGATGCTGCTCACATGTGCACGGGTGTGGGGCCCATCCACTGGATTATAATGAACCTACCAGGGGCCATATACTGAACGAAAAGGCACTCTCCCTCCCTTTGTAGCCACTACCTGTCAAAAGCTGCTCAGCTAGGGGTAGGGGTTGAGGCGCCTGCTCTCTTCCATGCTGGGATGTTGATTGGCTTGATCTTATGTGGGTCTTATACAAGCAGTCAAAGCTGTTGTGAATTTATGAGTGTGCAACGACTCTATCATGTCTAGAAGACATTGTTTTACTTTAGTCCTGCTCAACTGGGTCTTACAATCTGCCTCCCCCTCTTCCTCAATGGAAAGATATCCTATAGATGTCCTGCTTAGAGTTGAGCATTCCACAGACACTTAATTTCTGCACTTTGATGGAAGCACTTGCTTGACTGTTTTGAGCGTCTCCTATTTACATGATGTCTCCAAAACATCATTCACTGGGTGTTTTTGAGACAGAATCTCACTATGTAGTTCTGGCTGACCTGGAACTTACCACATAGACCAAGTTGGCCGTGAACTCACAGAGATTCATGTAGCTCTGTTCTAGAGAGCTGGGACTAAAAGTGGGTACCGCATACCTCGCTGGTTCTTTCTGCCTTTGATTTAACATCTTGCTTAGACCTCTTGGTTCTGAATGGAAATGCCAAAGTCTTTGCACAGTATTGCCTATCTGCCCCTGTTTACTTGACTGTAAACTTTTCTGGCCCTTCTGCTGCTGTCTAACATGGGGAAGCCAGTGTTTCCTGGCCCTACCCTTCAGTAGCTGGCTTCTCCATTTGACTGCAACACCTGTAACCTTTGTTGCTCCTACAATCTGCACATCCATCCTCATCCTCCTTCTCCAGTGGCTGCTTAGGCTAGTAAACCTCCTCGAGTACCTTCCCATTCCCAGACATGGATGGCTATCCCCCAGGTGAGAGAACAGAAACTAGAGTTGAAAAGGGATTTATCATCTATCATCAAGAAAAAAATCAACATGAGAGGTGAAATTAGAGCCCAGTTCCACGGTGTCTGGGGTAGAGTTGTTTAAGAAGCCCCAGGGGTCCTCATCTACACCCACCTGAGTGCCATGAGAAACTACTAAGTGGAAACTACACATAGCTGTAGGCCAGAAAGCCTGAGTTACTATACTCTTCAATAGCACAGTTCCTACAAAGAAACCCACTGTCTTTTCCTTCCTCGGATCCCTACATCCAGACAGATGGAGGGAATGCATAAAGATAGAGAAGCAAAACTAAACGTGCAGCCTCGGTTCCCCAAATACCCTTTATTACAGTTATCTGAAGGATTAAATGATTGGTGGGGACCACACATTTTAAAGCTCTGCTCAATGTGCTGAGACCTGCGTCTGGTCCTGAGGGGAGAAACCTACCAGCATGAAAAGACCAGAGGCCAAGTAAATGGAAATTTGGCAGGATAAGGCAGGCTGGTGGTGGTGGCTGTAGCCAGACAGGAAAGCTGAGATGGTGTGAGCAGAAATGACTGGAGGGCTCAGTCTTTTCTAAGAAGTGATGGAAGGATCTTTTTCCAAGGGGCTGGTGGCGGGGTGGGGGGGGTGGGGGGAGGGGGGCTCTGCAGACATGATCTCATTGCCCTCCTCAAGGTTCCCTTGCCACTGAGATCCAAGCTTAGCTCATTTTCCTAACAAGACCTCTCTCTGACAGTAGAGGGATTAGAAAGTCCCTTAACTCTCACCCATGACAGCTCACCATGGCAGTCTCCTCAAACTACAAAACACTTGAATTCCTGGGTGCAAAGGTGGCCGTGGGAGGTGGGGGAGGGGAAGTTGTTCAAGGGGATTCTTTCATTCTGTATTGAAGGGTTGTCTGTCTTACCTTGCTTTGGCAAAAGGAGATGTTACCACTCAGTGAAGAGGGCATTGTTAGACACAGACCCCTGCATTAATACACCTTCAAAGTGGTCATTACTTTTTATTTTTTATTTTTTTGTCAGCTAAAACTCTGATGAAAGCCGTACACCCAGGGGCATTCCTGTAATGTAATACAAGCTGACCATTCCCAGAAGCACTCTTGTCTTCTATTTTAATCTTTCACACACATACCTCATACATGATCTTGATGGATACCTGATGTAGGAAGTCCTTCTGTATATGTATTGCTTTTATTGATTAATGAATAAAGAAACTGCTTTGAGCCTATAGCAGGGCAGAACAGAGGTCGGCAGGGAAAACTAAACTGAATGCTGGAGAAGGAAGGTGGAGTCAAGAGAAGCCATGTAGCCCTGCCTGAGACAGACACCAGAACTTTACCCAGTAAGCCACAGCCTCATGGTGATACACAGATTAATCAGAGATGGGTTAATTTAAGATATGAGTTAGCCAGAAATGTGCCTAAGCTATTGGCCAAACAGTATTGCAAATAATATGGCTTCTGTGTGATTATTTTGGGAGTCTGGGCATCTGGGAAACAAACAAGCGGCCTCCTACAACAGATACCTTTCTGAGCACATGATACATGCTAAGAGGGGTATCCATTGTCTTCCTGTCTTAAACCATGACTGTAAACAGACTACACTCAGGAATGCAACCCCTCCTAAAATACTTTCCTATATGAGTATATAGGGCCTCCTAAATAAAATTCTCATAGGACCTTGGTTTGAGGAGGACATTACTTTGGAAATGGTAGCCATGATCTCCTTACCTGCTGCAGGTGTAAATATCCACTCATATCTGTTGGTCACTGAGTTGCTAACCCACTGCGGTCAGTTATGGAGACAGAGGGGAACCATGTGGAGCGGAGAATTGAGAACGCCCAGTGTTGTGGGCAGATAACATCCAGGATCAATTAGACAGTTGTTTTTAATCTTTCCTGTGACACAGCACTTTTCTGGACACTGGAAAAGACAAAGTATCTCATTGAACTTTTACTTGTGACAGGTACTGAATGAGAGTCACAGGGTTTGGACAGAAGAAAGAGCTTATCAGCCATGGGTGGTGTCTTAGTGTTTCTATTACTGTCAAAAGACAAGGACAACAGCAACTCTTATGAAGGAAAGCATTTAATTGGGAACAGCTTACATCTTTAGAAGTTTAGTCCATTATCATCCTGGCAGAAATGACGGCAGTGCGCAGGGAGACCTGGTGCTGGAGAAGGAGCTGAGAATTCTACATTGAACCATAGGCAACAGGAAGTGAACTGTGTACCACACTGAATGTAGCTTGGGCAAAGGAGACCTCAAAGCCCACATCCACAGTGATATACTTCCTCCAACAAGCCCACACCTCCTATTAGTGCCACTCCCTTTGGGGGACCTTTTCTTTCAAACCACCACAAGTGGTCTGAGAAAGCTTCATGATCTGTGTTTATAAGCCAGAGTCTATCTACTGCATGCTGACTGTGTGCTAGGCATCTAAAGACATCATCTCATGTAATCTATATCACAGTTGGGGGGCTGTTTTGGATTACTTCCCATTCACCACGTTAGTAGTGTCAGATAATGAGCCACTGATTTTCTCAAGGAAAGAATGGTCTGACAGAGATAACTAATACAAGTTGGAAATTGTGTAATTGCTACTTAATAAACTAGTTTGGTTTCATGGTCTGAACCCAGGGTTTCATTCATGCTAAACCCGTGATCTGTCATTGAGTTATACCTCTGGTCACAAGATGCATGGGTTTGTGTGTGTGTGTAAACGTGTGTGTGCATGCATGTATATACACACATGTTGAATGCCAGAGGGCAACCTCAGATGTTGTTCTTCAAGAACTGTTTTGAGACAAGATTCCTTACTGGCCTTGAACTCATGCAGTAGGTAAGACTGATGGTGAGCCCTCAGGAATGTTTCTGATTTCCCAGTACTGGAATTATAAGTGTGCAGTCCATATATGGATTGAATTCTAGACATCAAGATCACATCCTTGCTCTTGCCAGACAGCCACTTTACTGAGCTATCTCTGTAGCCCTGAAGCCAATAAATTTGACTAAGGAAATCAAAGAACATGGTTAACCATGTCCTGGTTGGAGCCTTGTTGTTCATTTTTTCTTGCATCTTGCTGCAAAGCGGAAAGGCTCACATTTGAGATGGTGGAGCACACTGAAGGACTGATTTCTCTGTATCTGCGGATGATGGCGCTTTGTGGTCTGAGACAGATGAAAGGACACACTATTTTTCAGTGCTGCAGTGTCTCCTTTTTGCTGCCAATCTAAAGAAATTTGAGACTCTTCACAGTTAGAAGCTGGGGGAGATACCCTTATTCCAGCTGGGGTGTGCAGCTAACATGAAAGAGGAGAGAGAATGCAGACTGTAGAGGGAAAGGCACCAGGCAGCCCCTCCCTCGGAAAAGTCTTGTTCTATTCCAACTCTCAATATTTGTTTTGGCCCCAAGCAGTAGACTCCTCTGGGGAAAGAGGAACCTGGTGGAACAGGAGCAGGGAGGAGGCATTTGAAAACCACACGGTTAGTGATGAGGTGGCACAGAACACACCTAACCAAAATACTGAGCTTAGGGTGGGTCAGGAACGTGAAATTCCGGACTGTTCCATGACCATCCAGGCCAATGTGAATATCTGCACACACCCAGGTTCCTGGTTCCTGGCAGATCTGGATTTCCTGAAAAACTTTCTACAAAGTGGTCCCAAAGCTTGAAAAACCACAGTAAGCCTCCCCGTTACTACATCACATAAGCAGTAGCTCTAAGGCTGATAAATTTGCACATAATAAACAAGGATTCTAAAAGAAAAGACCTGTAAAAGCTATATATTCATAGATAGGGTCTCCTGTACCCTAGGCTGACCTTGAACTCATTACATAGCCAAGGATGATCTTAAACTCTTGATCTTCCTGCTTCCACCTCCTGAGTGCTAGGATTGCCGGTATGCCTAGTTTATGTGGTACTAGGGATGGAACCCAGGCTCTGTGCACATCAAGTAAGCACTCCAATGACTGAGCTACCTTCTCATCCCTTATTTGTCTTTTAGAGCTGAGCTGTTCATTTCCACAGCCCAGATGTGACTATAGATATTCTCTCTAGAAATCAGGGCTTTCCACCCGAGCACTCAGATCAGGTAGGCAGCACATGCCTCTCCTCCAGCCTCCAGCTTCCGAAGCTTTACAGAAACAAAGTTCACTTGGAGTAGAATAAAGGACAAGGAGGCCCCATGGTACCATCCAACTGAGGACTCTCACGAATGAATATAAGTCATTTGTTTTTATTCATTACTTGTAGGGAGATGAAGGGCCATGGAGAACTGGAGGAACATCAGAACCAGTCTCCAGTGGGGTCCAGGGCTGAGAAGAAAATCTTAAGGTGGAAGTATGGTGAACAACAGAGGACTGTCTGTCCCTGCAGCATCTCTCCATGCTGCACTCTTCTCTCTACAATTTGGCGTGAGCTGGGAAAGGAAATCTCAAGATGTTAGCTTGTTTGTACAAACTGAAGTTCTCTGACCAAGCCACATCAATATCGAGGAAGCTGTAGATTTCCTGACCTCAGACATCTAGAACTCTGTGATTGTGGAAAGACAGAAGTCAAGAGCCAAAGCTGGCTTGGGTTTATCATTACTTCCTTTTAATAGTCGTTTACTGCCAACTTCTGCATCTTACCTTGGATCCTCACCGCTATAAGATGACTCTGAGAATACACAACAAAGCCTGGCAGACTCTGGCCTCCAGCAACCCTAGAGTTAAGGATACTGTTATGATGACACATGAGTCTTGTAGACTAGATTGCTCTGCCCTTCTGGAGCTTAACTGCTGATCCCATCAATGTAACTGGGACGTGTTGATTTATGATTTTTTTTTTTGTTCTGTGACTATTCAAGGCAATTTGAATGCATGCCCTTGAGCTGTGGTCATTCATATTTGGCTCTGAATAAGCCATTTTCTGTTAAAGTTGAGTTCTTACTTTATGTCAGAATGTGTGCCTTTCCTCATCAGGAAACCCTTCGAGGGAGTCTGGTTGCTTCCCAGGTTGCTTCCCAGCTTGCACAATGTAGCGCTTCCTGTCTTATTGCTGACATCAAATGTCTGACAAGAAGCAACCTAAGGGATAGAGGGCTTATTTTGGTCCACAGTTTGAAGGTACAGTCTAATGGTAAGCAAGGCAGGTGGGCAAGTTCCACGACCTGCTTGGCTTTAGAGATGGACCCGACAGGAGCAATGAAAGGACAGACAAATCGACACATGTACAGGAAAGCTCAGATTACATGGGCCGTCCCACTCTGCTCAGACACCAGCGACATCCTGGAGACTCAGCCTGTTCATTATATACTGCCGAGCAAGGGAGTAGGTTTACTGTGTACGGCTGAATGAGGAGACAGGTTTATAGTCTACAGTGGGACAAGTAGGAGGTGGGTTAGCAAATCTGGGTAGAAGGCTCTATACGGCAGTGGTTCTCAATCTGTGGGTCACAATCCCCACAGTGGCTGCATAAGAGATATCCTGCCTATCAGATATTTATGTTATAATTCTCAATAATAGCAAAATTACAGCTGTGAAGTAGCAACAAAATAATGGTTGGGGGCGTCACCACACCTGGAGGAACTGCACTAAAGGGTTGAGAACCCCTGCCTTAGGGGATGAGTTTCAGCTAGCAATCGTTTGCAGGGAGGAGGTCTCTGCACACACATTCTTATTTAAATGCAATGATTTGTACTATCAGCACTTGGAGCAGAGGAAGGTTTCGCCATTCCCATGGCTCTGAGGCACTGGTGTCTTTGACACCATGTGGCTGTGCTCCTGTCACCAATACACAGTCACTCAGGACTCCATTCAGTCTCCACAGGATCATCGGGCAGCTGAGCACACTTCTGTCCCAGTCAGGAAACAGAGTGATGGGCACTGCTGCTCAGTTTGCTTCCTTGTTTTTATGGCGTCTTGGACCCCTAGTCCACAGAATAGTACCCCTCATTCATGGAATCCAGTGTAAAATGCTCTCCCAGATGTAGTCAAAGGTTCATCTGCTAGTTGGGACTAGGTCTGTCAAGTGGATTGTCAGTATTAACCATCCCAGAGCCATTCTTAGAGGCCATCCATGTAGTGTTCCTCAGGACCTAACAACAGCCTGTGACCATGTAGTGAAGTTTAGTTTCAACTCATTAGTTTAGGAGGTGTCGCTCCGGCTCTAACTGCACACCTCGCTGGTGGAAGCCGCTCGGAGTGACCATCAGGCCCCAGTTCAGCTCTTCCTCAAGTAGTGAGGAGTGGGATGAAATCAAGAACAACCTCACTGCCTTCTGGGATGGACACTGTGCAGAAGTCCGGAAGTGGAAGGTGAACCTTACCCTTAGCTCTGTCATTGATTAACTCCTGGCTTTCTGCTGCCTTTTGGCCTTTTCTCTTTTAAGAGGCCGTACCAGCCTTGCCATACGTCGTCCTTCCACAAGTCTGAGAGCATATGATGACAGTATATCCAGATTCCCGGGAGATGGGATAGAGGCTGAGATATGACTCAGTTTCCCCTAACCTGTGCGTCACTAAGAACATCAGCCGTGCCAGAAAGTTCTCTTGGACTTTGCTCGTGCTGCACCCATTGACTTTGAGGCCCTGAATTGCAAAGCTAGGACTTCCCTCCCAGTCCCTGCCCATGGACTCACGTGCCACTACAGGGGAAACTGTGGAAGCTGCTGCTGGACCACAGCCTTGGAATTTGAGCTTGCAAGCACTTAATGAATAAGCAATTGCATGTTGATAGTAATGAGAAAAGAAGCCCTTCTCATTAACCTTACATGGCTCTGTCACTACTTCAGTGACCAAGTGTCGGAACTTTCGAGGGGTGTAAGAGAGCACAGCAAGCCACATCTTCTAATGTTTCCCAAACAGTTCTACCAACTGGGGATCAAACATTCAAATATATGAGCCTATGGGCACCCTTCTTATTCAAGCTGCCACATTTAATGAATATTAGCTACTTTGCGGTAAGCAGTATGTCTCAGAAAGACTCTGCTTCACTGGTATTTGGACACCTAGAAGGCAAAACCTTCTTGCTTGAACTTAACCCTTGGTGAAGTCAAGCCATGTTGCCAGTTTGTGGCCACTAGTGGTATCTGGTACATACCTGACTGGGGCTTTAAGAGGGAGTGGGAGGAGCTTGTTTGTCCTCATCCCCATCGCTGGATGCCATAGAAGAGGACTGATGTCTCAGGCTCTTATTCCCGTAAAGCGTCTTCCATTTGCCACTCTGACGACGTGCCATGCTTAGCCAAACCAAACCGAATCGAAGAAAAACAAACAACAGAACCGTAAATGGTCTTGAACTCAAGAGAATTCTTTCTCAATTTCAACCATGCAAGCATTGCGGTTCACTTAACTGGGTTGCCAAACTGGTCTTCCCAACACACACAACCTCCTGATGCAACTTTTATTTTATTGAATTAATGTAAAGAAGTAGCCAATCAATAGAGCCAGAGACTCACATTCACATCAGAGCAAGGGAATGAGCTCCCAAGGTCCAGTCGAAGAGTAGAAAGAGGGAGAAGATGAGCAAGGAAGTCAGGACCACGAGGGACTGGCCCACTAACGGAGACAGTGTGCTTGATCTATTGGGAGCTCCAAATCCAGCTGGACCAGGACTGAAGGAGCATATGACCAAATCGGACTCTCTGAATGTGGCTGCCAATGGGGACTGACTGAGAAGCCAATGATAATGGCACAGGGACCTATCTCTTTTGCATGTATTGGCTTTTTGGGAACCTATTCTATATGGATGCACACCTTCTTAGACCGAGATGGAGTGGGGAGGGCCTTGGGCTTCCCACAGGGCAGGTATCCTGCCCCCTCTTAAGGAAGCAAGGGGAGGGAGGTGAGGTATTGGGGGAGCGGGAGGGCCTGGGACAAGGGGGATAAATGTAAATTTTTCTTTTAACAATAAATAATAATAATAATAATAATAATAATAATAATAATAATAATAATAATAATAATAAAAGAAGTAGCAAATCTCCTTAAGGCCTTGCACACACATGTAATTTTACCCATTCTTTCCCCATTCACTCCTGTTTTTTATCTCCCTGCTCACCCTCCTCAGTAGCCTTCCATTGACCCCACTTTCTGTTCACACCGTATCACTCTGTCTTGCAGAAGGATTCTCTGTGCTGAGGGTGAGTGAGACCACAGCTAGCCCCTCTGCTCCTCAGCTTGACACCACCACCTTTTCTTCTACCCTTCACCTCTCTGTTTTGCCTCCCTGAGGCCTAAACACAGTTCCTGCCTCCCAGCCACATTTTCTGCTTCGAACCTCCCTGCTTCTCAGTGCCTCCTGAATAATGCTGCCAGATGATCTTCTGGAAAAATCTCGCCCATTGCATCACGCAGCCTTCTGAGGATGCTAAAGAGTGCAGACAAAGTTCTCAAGATATTGTAGGCACACGTAGGGTTATTATGATGGGAATTCAGGGAGTTTCCACCCAGTGGCCTCAGAATGTCTATACGTGAGTGATGGGGGAACAGGAGGGACTGCTAAGTGCAGTTTTAGATCCTACTTTCTAAACACATTTGTGCTTCGTAGTGAAGAAAGCCTCTGCACAGACATGTTCCTAATCGCACATAAACACAGCTAAGGGTTAACCTCCCAGCCCGGGTGCTCCTGGGGGAGCGTGAGGCGGTACCATCCTGTGCTTACTAGACTCAGTACCTCAAAAGCAAAGACTGGAAGGGATGACATGGCAGCCATAAATCTCAGAAGTGTGGCTGACCACCTTATTAGGAGACTAAGACTGAGCTCTGGGATAAATAACTGCTATTGCTGTCCCCCTCCCACCCCCTGTAAAGTCTGCTGGCTGGAGATGATGTGTAAGCCCATTTTTGTTTTTCTAGGACTGCTTTTACTACACTGTCTTCTCAGCTCACTGGGTCTCTGAATAAGATACAATTTAAAGGTTCCACTCTGGTCTCCATTCATCAGTGTTTGTGGTAAGAAGTGTCATGAGCTCTAGGATTCTGGTTACAGGAGTTTATGTGACAATCTGGTTGGCAGGGGGTGTGAAATAGGTTATCCCTTGCAGTGGTTTTTTTCCCCTCCTAGGGCTGTTCCACCAGATTGACACTCACTGGCTGGCAGCATTTTTGTTTTTGTTTTTGGCAGCAGGAACCCAGTCTTTCCATTTCCCTTGCTCCGTAGGCTGCTGGTAACTCCATGGGTTTGTTTGGAAACTGGGTTTTCTTTTTTAGGTAGTGATACGGATTTTTTTTTTTTTTTTACAAGATTTTACACGGAGTAGCACTCGGTTTACAGATAATGTGGTGTTTTTGTCTGAGTTTTGAGGCTCACGTTGCCTTGGATTCCTCAGTTTCCATCTCACATTCCAGATCTTCCTCAGTAGACTCTTGCAACGAAGTGGCCTCCTGGCTGGTGGGGAGGGTCCTGGCAGGGAACCTGTACTTCTTTACTTCCTGTTTTGCATGTCTGCAAAGCGAGGACCTTCTCCCAGGGTCCTGTATTTGCTAACTACAGGGGATGATGCATCACATCATGATCCTCTTCATGGCTGTAGAGTCTGAGGAACCACTGCACAACTTCCTCAGGGCATGGGTTATAAAGAAATGAGAAGCTAGGAGAATTTGTTTCTCCTTAAATCAAGACAGATCTTCTGTGATTTGAGAAATAACATGTTATTTTCATGATGGGGAACTCTTCAGGGAGCCATTCTTAGGAGATGAAGATAAGCCCAGACTATAAGAGCCTCCAACATTGTAGGAGAATTTTGCTCTCTGTCTTAACTCATCAGTTGTATTTAGGGAGAGCTACATGTCGAAGTATTCTGCTAGTTGGCAAACCCCACATGATGTATATCCCGAGTCCCTGGATTCTCACTTGTGTTCTACTGTTGGGAGCTGTGAACCCCAGATCCTAAATTTCTTGTAAACAACCTGTTTTCCTCTGCTCTGAGACAGCCTGCAGCTGCTCTGAGCATGAGACCCTGATGGCAGGGGAATGGTTTCTGGTGCATTTGACTGGGACATGGCTATCAGTTAAAAATCTTTATATAAGCGGTTCTGGTACACAATAAGGGGACATTCTTTTTTTTTCTTTATTGATATTTATTGGGCTCTACATTTTTTTCTGCTCCTCTCCCTGCCTCCCCCCTCCCCCCTTCAGACCTCCCCCAATGTCCCTATGCTCCCAATTTACTCAGGAGATCTTGTCTTTTTATACTTTCCCATGTATA